>JNHY02000094.1:0-52942 GCA_001691755.2 Amanita polypyramis BW_CC | reverse complement strand
ACCATACTTACATTCCCCTTGCCTTAGTGAACAAGGTATCTTTCATGAGTTGGCTATCACTCTTATTCCATTTCTGCAATTGTGTGGAATTTTCAACCACATGCTCAATGTACTTCTTTATATCTGCATCAATGGGCATATAAGACAGATCCTCTTCTATGGAGTGAACTGGTACCAAGGAATTGAAAATTGGCTGTTCCTTCCTACTAGTGACAAGTAGGTGACATCCATTGATGCACCAGCCATGGACAGTTTTCATAAACATCAACACCTCTTCCCACTCCTGCCACAAACACTCATCCAGAGCATTAATAATAATGTAAGTAGCTTGGAACTGGGATATGAAACTCCTCAAGATTTCCTGTAGTTCATTATCTGTTGGCCTAGAAATGCCATTGTGTCCATGTATTGTATGCAGAATATCCTGGTTTGGTGGAAACCAGGAGAAAAGACTCAAAACTAATGAAGGAAGGATGTTTCTGAGAATTCTTTTTCTGTGGTCAGAAACATCACCATAGAAATATGCCAATCCAATGGATCCCTTCTTGGCAATTGATTGGATGTCACTGATAATAGTTGAACTTTGAAAAGTAGGAGTGGGCAGATATCCAATGACTGACAAGCAAGCTTACCAAAGAATAGTTTTTTCCTTGAGCCAGCTAAAATTACATGAGGTTACAACATTATTGAGTTTTTATCAACCCTAGTCACAAATGCCATGAATCCATAAGAATGAATTATCCTGTGACTTCCAGTCAAGATATGCTGACTGACTTAACAGCCATGAACCAGTGCCAGGATGACATTTGCTAACAGCAACAGTATGGTTGGTAGATGAATCAGGTGGGTTTAACCACTTTTGGATCTTTTCTATCAACCACATGTCACTTGTATCCATTCCTGCAAGTATAATTAGTAAATTTGTGATATAGTATTGATGGTAATGCTAACCAGGGTCAGGTAAGGTGCCTGTAAAGTCTGGAGAGATGAACAATAGTAGACTCAATAGGAAATATTTGAACATACTGTAAATATTAATATTTTGGACAACCTAAAGATGTGTCAGAGAAAGCAATCCTGAGGCTGAGGTCACATACATAATCACCATGAATGTCATTGAATGTACTGTTATTGACAGTAATGCCACCAGTGTTACTAGTATATTTACACAATACATGCACGCATAGATTTGCATTAGTAGTAAAGTAAGAATTGCATATACATCAACTAAAATCAAGGGCCCCATGCTATCCCCATGTCTGGAGTAATAGGCACTATTTCAGGAACACATGAAGACAATGCCCGGTCGCTGGAATAGGCCCGTCAGAGGCCGGAAAAACTAGGAAATCGAGATGGAGAATAAACCTGTATCGCTCTACCTCCATCGCGCCCACATTCCGGTTGCCCTCGAGCTCAGTGTCATACTGCACCTGAATATTCAAGTTCCGGATTTTTATTTATTTATTTTTATTTTTATCAAACGCATATATTGTGCGAGGTAATACAAACAGAAGTACCGGATACATCTGCTGTGGTCGTGCGTGACACTCCCTACACTAACATATCAGAACTTTAAGCTTTTGGTTCTGGTCTCAACTCTCCCCTGCCTGGTCTGCTTTGTCTGTCAAGTACAAGTAGGCAACACGAAATGATTGTTTAAATTTTTCGGAGGACGTGCAAAACGGCGATTCATTCGGCGGCTATGTTTAATAAGATAATAAATGGGTGGGAGATAGGGGATGCCATCGATTTTGTTGGACAATGAAGATCGTTATCAGCCCGTCAGTTCGTTAATCGCGGACACGTTGTATATGTGCTATTCGAGTGTATTATGCAGAATGTATAATTCTATCATGACCCAAATCCCTTTTCGATATGAGCCAGTAGCACTTACACCCCATACACCTTCCTTGCATTCTCCCTCGCCTCCCTCATCACTCTCTCTGCATCCCATCCATTCCCAGCCACACCCGCAACAAACTCGGCTGTCCAGGGTATCATAGCTGAATGGCAGAGCGGGAGCTTGGCCCCCTTTAGTGGTGGAAGTACGTTGTAGACGTTAGCAGGGACCATGTATGGAGCATCGGTTTCCAAAAGTATTCTTAGACCTGTTTCAGAGGGAGATAATGATGATAGACCATCGATGTTGGTGGATGATGAGGATGAAGCTCGTTCAACCAGGTGTCGAACGACGGTGGACGTATCCTTGTTTGTCGGATAGGATATGACACCTGTTATGCCAATGTAAAGATTTGGAAAGTGGTCTAGAAGCCGTTGTGCAAATTCCGGTGAATCCGTGAAGCAGTGTATATGAATCTTAAAAAGACCCCGACACTTGTAGAGACGCTATATGTGCATATATCTCCAGAAAAACGCACCTTGTGGTCTTTTGGCACATATTCTTTCAAAATGCGTTCAGTATCGTCATCCGCCTCGCGGGTATGTATCGTCAGTGTTTTTCCGAGCCTCACAGCTTGTTTGAGTTGGCGTATAAAAGCCCGCTGTTGGATGTCGCGAGGTGAGTTGTCATAGTGGTAATCTAAGCCCATTTCGCCCCATCCTACGCATCGGGGGTGAGACATGGCTTCTATACTGTGCAAGTAGCGAGATGTGAGATGTGGCCTGAAGGCGTGGTACAGTTCGCGGGGGACCTACATTTCGTCCTCGATCTTGTCGTTGTAGAGTTTTGCTTCATGTCTGCACTCAACATTGAACTGGCGTCGTTTACTGAGAGGTAGACGGGAAAGTAACATACGGATGAACACCTGAAGTACAACACAATACCATCAACACGGAACACAAGGGAAAAAAAGCACGACCCAAGAACCCGAACGTACCCATAACGAACCAATACTCGATACCATCCCACTTATTTTTCCTATCCTCCTCCGTCACCGCCGAATCCGCAAACTCCTTCCACATCCTCTGAACCGGTGCTTCGCACCACACGTCCACGATAGCCGTCACATTTTTACCCGCGTACAGCCCGCGCATGAAGTCAAACACGTTGTCATACCGTCCTGATTTGTACCGCGTGCGATAGGCAGCAAAGGTGGACGCGAGGTGAGTGTGGGTGTCGACGATAGGGGATGAGGAGGATGAGGAGGGGTGGGGAGGGAGGAGGAGAAAGTCTTCTGGAGGTGTTGTGGATCGTTTCTTGCCCATGGTTATGGATCTGTGGTGAGGGGTGAGGAGGGGACGGCGTGAAAGGTGTCGGACAGCGATGCCCGTGATTGATGGCATACGAAATATTGTTTTGTTACTAACCTCACCCCCGTCTGTATCCTTGATACATAAAGTAACTACTATCAGCCATGCTTAGACCACCATTCCTCCACAACCTCATCCACATCGTACCCAAACAGTGCGTCCTTCTTCGCCTTATCAACCCATGCATTCGGGTTCTCCGCACACATATCTCCTTGCCCTCTTGCCTCCGTCAACACCAGCTCCATAGTAGCCTGACGCATCGCCCTGTCCCGCTCGCGTTGTTCCGGCCCATCAGGATGGTGAAACACCTTTTGAAGGGAAAGCGCGCTGAGCTGGGTTTCTGTTGCCCTGCTGTAGCGCATCCCTTCGTAAGCCCTGAGAAGGGCAGGTACCTGCGATTTCGAGGTTATACGCGTGAAGAGGTTGCCGAGCACTGCTGCATCTTCGATCTGCATTAAAAAATACAAGTACATACTACAAATGTGTAAGGCGGACGTGGGACTTACAGCCATGGCAGCTCCTTGAGCGCGGTACGGCTGTCAACGATAGTCAGCCGTCTTGGCATCTACTCGACGCTTAATCGATGACTAACCAACATTGGATGACACGAATCCCCAATGAGCGCAACCCTACCTCCAGGATGTACCCACATCTTCAGCGGAGGCCGAACCACCAAGCGAGATCTTAACACCGACTTTACCATAACTTGAATCTTCCGAAGCCTAATAGAGTCGTTTCTGTTATCTCAATTGCAGCGGAATAGAAGCACGCTAACCGTGGATCCCAACCTTCATACATCCCGAACATCTCACTAACATCACCCCTACGAGTCCAGCACTCTGTCGATTCAGTCGACTCGGTATCAGGATGTAACATGACTAAATTATATTCCTTCTTGTCACGCTAGAAAAAAGCGATGACCATCTGTTACACCTGTCCCACAAGCATACAGACGAGGAAACGGACGACATACCAGACAATACCCGACCACATGCATGTTCGGCCCCATCCAAAACGTCGTTTCAGGATTATCCACAAACACCTTTAGTTCCGGGTCCTTCAAGAACCCCTCCGTACTCACTATCGCTCTATACGCTGAATCCCCTGTTGGTGTAGGCGCATCTGGTCCATCAGCTATACATGCCCTAACGGCGCTCTTAACCCCGTCTGCGCCGATGATCATATCGCCATAAACAACTTCGCCTGATTCAAGTACTACATGCGGAGAGGGAAAATTGGGGCACACATAGACAACGCGTGAGGCAAGGCGGACATTCATGTAGGGTTTGGCAAGATCGTAGAGGATCTTGTGAATATCTGCGCGCTGTTAAACCCACATTTAGCACTGGCACCGCAAATATCTAACTAGACGTACGTGAATGTGGTAGTATGGCGCCCCGTATTCTTTTTCCGTCCTTGGCCCATAAATGTCGATTCCGATGCGTTCCCCATTATCAACTACGGGTCACCCAAAATTAAATCAGGATCTGGACCGACGTTGGTTCAATGGATGTACGTACACCTCCGAAACGAAATGGACCCGGGCTTGACAGCTAACGCATCTAACTTCTCTTTCAGGCCCCACCGGATCAGCAGCCGGCTTACGTCTGTCAGGAGGCGGCGTCAACAAACCCAGACGTGTCATGGTGATAGTCCCCGATGCGTACTAGGTCCAAGCTGAATACCCGCTCCAACCTCACCCAGTGTGGATGCAGCTTCGAGGAGCGTCACATTATGTCCTGCTTTGCCTAGACTGTATGCCGCTGCGAGACCTGCCAGGCCGCACCCAACGATGACGACATTGATTTGGTGTGGTGCCTGGCCTTGTGGGGGTTCTTCTTCTGTTGACCCCGCCTGAAGTTCTACGACTGGTCTTCTAGTAGTTCGTACCGGTTTGAAGAAGGGTAGAGATAGGTATGGCAACAAGTAGGCGCGGAGGAACGCTAGTGCTTGAGAGAACGCAGGGAAGTGTGAACCGTAAACGTCCAGCGCCTTCAACAATCTTTAGCGAAGGACGTAGGATATCGGGAGGGTTAGTGAAGGCCTACCGCCATTCCAATGCTTCCTGTATTCCAAGGATACGCGCAGCAGACAGTAAAAAGAGATACGCGGGCGAGGCGAGTGGCACTACGATTCTTCGCACAGGAATGAATTGAAGCGTCACTTCGTTTTATGGAATTTATAATGACCTACGGATGGTAATTACGCGGCTAACATAGCGCAAAATAACTTCAAACTCGAGAACACGGCCCGAGAGAGAGAGGAAAAAGGCACGGAGAGTCCTATCTGGCTCGTGATAGCAGGCTAGCACTTGCGTTGGATGTTTCAGATGCGCACATGTTTGACGTATAATTACGACTGGAAGAGGAGGAAGTTGAAGACGGGATGGAGAAGAGGAGCGGAGATAGAGCAAGACGATTGACATTGAATGAATTGATGATCTTCGAGTAGTGTGCGTTCTGTCAATCGTTTGGCTATGATGCCGCGCGCGATGCCTGTCAGTGATGAGAGTGTGATTGTCAGTCCACACTAGATTGTGGCATTTCAGCAACATACGCTGCTATCCTAAGGTTGGAACGTATGTGGCCCCACGGGGTCGCTGTCTGAGTATGCAAGCCCTCCACCTAATGCACAGTTTCATCGTCATATCAACCTGGACCTGAATTTCAGCGAGAGCCACAAATAATAAGACGGTCATAGTGGCGCCGAGGTGATTAATTGATTGCTGATGGCCTCACCGCAGCGACGCAGATTGCGGAGTGATTTGAAGTGTGATTCGAAACCTGTTACGGACTTTTTTTTTTTCTCCCACGTCGGACGAAAAGCCTGGTATGGCGTCAGTACGGTTGGGGCGGGTTCAAATATAGCAGTTTAAGATCGTGGTGTTTTATTTAGTTTGTGTCGGAGTCCCGCGCCCCGAATTCGCTTTCCATGGTTTACCAGTTGTTCCGGGTAGCATTCTGCGATGGCGATTACTACGTGGTAGTAAAGCGTGTTGATGGAATTAGCTGTACGGCTATATCCATTTTTGCAGCAACGAAAATGCAGAAATCTTGTAATGCATTATAGGGAAAGATCAACGCATTGCAGCGTGTATAGGTCCCGCGACACGATGGATGGGGGTAACATGGATCGCGGCAATGTCACGTTTCTAAGCAGGGTCAATATAGTTAGCCAGGAAGCACCAGTAATGGCTACCTCGTACGTGTTTTCTCAGCTTAGGTTAAACCCAATGAACCGCTGCGTGTGAGAGGTGGGCAACACCAGACTAGGCGACGGG
The DNA here is from genome assembly GCA_001691755.2 of Amanita polypyramis BW_CC. NCBI lineage: Eukaryota > Fungi > Basidiomycota > Agaricomycetes > Agaricales > Amanitaceae > Amanita > Amanita polypyramis. Next base: position 46,452 of record JNHY02000094.1, on the reverse strand, counting down.
TCTAGTTGTTTTTACGATAGGACGAGTAGTAATGCATTCTGTAACATCCTCTTTCTTTTCTCCATGGGGCAGTCTGGCTTGGATTCTACTACCGTCCCTATGTTCTAGGCTTGCGGAGTTTAATCTGAATCGTAAGACCCATCTAGTGTCGATACAGTTATTAGAGTCTCATCATGTTGGCGACCGTTGAAACCGGGTAAGAGCCGGCTGATGTGCGAAGGGGCGCAGATGGCGAAATACAAAACCAGGTCGAGGGTGACTTGGTATAATCAACAAGAATTGGAGAAGTTGTGATTGAAGATGTCGGCGGGCGAGTGCTCCTTTGAGTGATAGCTACCCATCACCACTAAGTACACCCGTGCACCAAAACGGGACACAGGCATGTGTTCGGAGTTTGCGCTTGTGGATAGCGTCGAATACCCCCATTTGGGTCACGGAGCGCCGTGTCGTGGCCCCGCTGGTTTATCCAGCGAAGAGGCAGTGTACATCCGGATTTATTACTCTCCCTGGGGGGGCTTAGGGGCGTCTCTTGGATAAGCGGCATACAGTACCCGAGGATGTTTCCCCTGTCCTGCTCGGACCGGCACTGTGCAGACGCTCGTTTCATCTTTTTGTGGCAGATCAAGAATGACGTTGTTTGCTTCCGCATTGTCTGGGTACTCGACAGACAGGCTCAATGTATTGGATATTTTCGGTTCAAGAGTCAGGAACCAGGGAAACGTCGGCATTCTTTACATCATCGCAGGATCTTTGCCGCCGCAAGGCCAGTTTCAAAGTTCCACATTTGTAGGGATCCGGAAAAGATATTAGCTGACGAACGATGCCTGTGGCAACAAGTAAACGACCCTTCCCTGCTGCTGGATGGACAATCGTTGTCGTCGTATGCATGCCTATATACAAGGCCGTATAGTCCCCCGAAGTCTCGGTTGTGGACATTACTGCAAGCATAATTTGTGAGTGTACGAGAAAACCCATGTGATTGTGGGAGGAACGCCCGGTAGTGCAATCGCTCTCGCCAACTTGGTTGTCTTATTTATTGAAGACGAGCACCCATAATGCCAACTCTTCGTGATTCCCAAGTTTGAGAGATTTTCTATTGTGAGCTCGGGCGGGAGTAAGCCAATATTACTTCACTTAGCACCCACGTATGGGTTTTACGTGCTACCATTTGTTTACCTTCTTCACCTTTTCCCCCCTTCATCGCGTCCAGAACCAGATTCCGACTTTCCACTCGTTGCTCTTCTTTACGAAGGCTTTGGACACTTCCTAGACATCTTGGACGATCGGGACGATGTTCCCGGGCTGGCTGAAATTGACATCATGAGTTGCATAAGGAATTTGCCACCAATATGGACAGATTCTATACGGATGAAGTTGCCCGGAGGGAGGTCTATCCTGTCTCAGGCGCATTTTCTCGGCAGAGTTTCACGCGCGCACAAAACGAGAAGTTGATGGGATTGACGGATGGCCGAGGGGGAGTGTTGAAATCGGAGGTACGGGCGCCGAAGAAGACGACAGCCGCTGGTTCAGCTGGACATGCGCTGTGCGCAGGAGTTGGAACCGGGGGAGACGGAGAGGCAGATGGAGATGGAGGGCAGGGGGGTAGACGACTCGGACGAGGGAGCGTAGGACGCGGGCAAGGACTCAGCGAGGGAAGACAGGACTGTACGCCAGTAAGTTTTCGTTGTTATGCAGAAATCTATTTAGATTCCGCTCCCGCTCGCTATGAACGCAATACAATGGGTTTGGCATGGCTGCAGATAAGCCAGCTTGGGTCAATGACCATCTCCGAATTCATTTTTATCCTCCCGAAGAAGTATAACATCAGCGGTGTCAATTCAGATTCATAAATCGCCGCTGTGGCTTTCAAGTATTCTGTAGTTTGACGAGTGATGTTGTCGGGAAGAGCGTGATTGCTCTTCATATCATCCAAGAATTGTCTAAAATTAAAGCAGGGTGAAACAATTGAACCGGAGGTCTGACACTCATCCTGGGTTTGTTTGCCTTGTAGCAGCCGTCATAGATGGAGTAAGCGATCAGGGATTTTGATGACTTTGCTGAATCAGGGAGCGCTTTTAGGATCTTAATTGCATTATGGATGTCTTTGAACACCGGGATAGGCCTGAACTTACCAGTGGAAACCAGTTGATTATTACACTCGCCATTTCAAAAATTTAGTTATTCTTGGCAGCTTTATTTTCCCAGACCGAAGCAGTCAGTCGTATACTAACTATCTGCACCGGAGTCGGAAATCTTGTAGTATTAGCACCCTAGGACTTATGGATATGTAGTCAGATCAGAGTATGCTGATGACGGTCGGATGAAAAAGAACTAATGCTCAATGCATGTTGTGCTTAGTGACGGAAGGCATATGATGCCAAGGAATGGGCCAGCTTCAGTACTACTTGTTACCCTGCAACGTCGATGGCCCATTGCGGTGCACACGAGGCCTCCAAGTCAGGGCTCAAAAATCTAGGCGCATTTCCACCCAACTATTATCTGTTACAAAAATGGGACCTTACATGCAACATAAATTTCAGATACAATACACTATCATCATGCGAGAACCATGCATACTAGCACTTCAAGTTCTTACCTTTCTTCTTCTTACCACCACCTGCCTTAGCGTCCTCTTTCGAGGGTTCATCCTTATCGTCAAGGGAAATCTCTATCGCCTTGCCCACGTTGTCCTCCAGACCGAAGACCCGATTCACGGCGGCAAGGGCTCTTTCTTGAGGAGACTCGATTGTGATCGGTGCAGGCACAACGATGCCATTGCAGTTTGGGCAGCGCTGACTGCCGTCCGGCTGTTTCTGCCACTGGTGTGGCTGATAATTGCAGCACCGCCTGTTGCTGTTGTTCGTCACTACTTTGGAGGTGGGTGCGCGGATGACCTCGAGGCCGCAGTTGGGGCAGTTCCGACCTCCAGTGGGACTCACAGTGAGCTGGGCTGGGGTGTAGCCACAGCAGCGGAGGTTGGGCGTCACTAAGGATACTGGATTCTCTGCGGAGGTGTTGAGAGAAGAGTTATCTCGGTAGAAGCTCTCGCGGGCGGCAACGAGTGCAACGAAGGTGTACATGCCAAGCTTCTCGGCTTCGGAAGCAGTGATCGGGTCCGTGCGTAAGCAGAGGGCGGCATAGGCGGGAGCGAGCCATCGGTTGACCTTGAGGCGCTTGGCGAGGAGGATTCGCTCGATGGGGTCGATGGAGTCGTCAAGGTCGTCGATTTCGTAGGCAGCGCGGCGGTAGACTTTGGTGAAGCCATAGGTACTAGCGATGGCGAGGAGGTCCATCCATTCGTTGGTCGAGGGCTTGTAGTCATCGTACATCCTGGAGGCTGAGGTTTGAGCGCGAACAGGTGATGCTAAGGAACAGCAAGGCACACCCTTTGTAAAAGTATCTCCATAAAGCCCTGAACTCGGCCACAGTGGTACCCTCGAGGCGGATCGAGTCAGCCTTGGAAGCAGCGATAATGCCTTTCAATTTTTCCGACTCTCTTTGAAGGAAGTGGGAGTGAACTTTGTATCCTCGACCTGCCATTCGAAAAGGTGGGCGCCCTTGAAATATGCTTTGCAGGTGTAAACGTACAATAACTGATATCATAGAACTCTCCAAGAAGCATTCAGAATCGGGAATAGGATCCATAGGCGTCGTAGTAGTACGGTCAAGGCTAGGGCTGCGTAGGAAAAGTTGATTGGGCATTGCCACGCCTTGTAAACTCATGTGATGGATTGTACAACTAAAATATAACACTAATTATCTGCGGTGGGCCGCTGCTTTGCACGGCATGTCCAGGGGCTTTTTTCATGTGTTTTACATTTACTTATCAGTAGTGCAACGATAATGAGAGCGAGTTTACAACTCAACTCGTCGACGGATGAGAAGACAGCTGAGGCTCCCATAGCCTCCACGTCAACGCTATTCACTTACGCGGCCCAAGCCCGTTGTTAATTTACTCCTCGAGCGAAACAGGACCGAATAGCCCCTACGGTCGCTCAAACACTTTCTTCTAGTCCAAGCCCAAATGGGGACCGAGTCTCAGCCATCACCAATGTCCCTACGCCGCATTGTCAGTGGGGGAGATGTCCGCTTTGTAGTTCAAGAAGGGATCTTTTCAGGCCCTTGCTCTTTCGCTCAATTTGGCCATCAACATGCCACGTTTGTGGATAAATCCCTTGCCCTTGAGGCTTCCCTACACGACCACGGAAGTCACCACCTCATTCTGCGCCCGAGACGATGTGGAAAGAGCTATACACTCTCGATGATTTGATTGAGTGTCTTTCTGATTGACTATCTCTGTTTGCTGATGCAGATCCTTTTAAGGAGTTCTTGCAATGACCTCTGAAATGTGGCCCAAGCACTAGAGACATAACTACCAGCCAGTTTGCAGGGATGGCCATTACTGACCATGGCATTACTTTCAACAGTATCCTGTTTTGTATATTGACTTGTTTCTCTAGTGTTTTAAAGTCTGGTCTGATCTGGTCTTTTTTTCTCCTGATTTTGCTCAGACCAGACCAAAACCAATAAAGACCAGTCCTAGGCAGTCATGAATAATATTTAGACCAGTTGCAACTGATTTTTGATGACATGATGAGTAGTAACATTACAAATAACATAATGACTTAAGTATCATTGTTTTATGCTCATATCTCTTTTGTTTCCCATTTCTGCACCAAAATAACATTACCAGTGTATTCAGCAACCTAGAAAACCCCCAGAAACACATAAGAAACATGTGAAACCTATGCTTTTGAACATAAGTTGAACATACTTACCTTTTTAGGAAGGTAGTTCTGCTAGTGGATAACAATGAGTGGCACCACTGCATACATGTGCATTTAGGCTCTTGTTACTGCTAGTAGCAATCAAATGAGTGAGACCATGGTTACAGGTTCTATATATATGTGTGCATTAGTATATCACACAGAATTCATACTTTACAGGGCATTATATGACAAAACTGATGATACCACTGGTACAAAGTGACCAAAAAATCACTGGAAATGTGTCAGGAACTTRGGAATATGTGCACAGACCATCAGTCTTTTAAGAAACTGGTTTTTATTTTTTCAAAAAGCAGATGGACTGAAACTGTTCCATACTGCACCCAGTCCTGTCCAGTTTCAGTCTTTTGAGCAGTTGCACAACTGGACTTTAAAACACTATGTTTCCATCTTGAAGGGGGTCATACTTATCAGTTCAAGGAAGTTCAAGGGCCCACATTTGAAGCCATGCTGAGTTCATTCAACATGGTAGTCTGTGAAATAACCAGGAGTATATGCTCTCCAAATAGTGACCTTGTGGATCAAAACTTTTGTGAGGAGTTATGTGGACCTGGGGCCTTGGAACAGAGGAGGGGGAATGCACTGGAGATCCTCTCATGGGAGCTTCTGAGAGTTTACCAGCATTGATGAATATGATTCACCCATGTAGTGATTGTTTGACACCAAGAACTGCAACTGGCAGTACTGAGCATTAGTAACCACTTCAGGGTTTAAATAACTGTCATCACAACCAATCACAGACACAACCTGCCACTGTCCATCATGGAGATGGTGATTTCAATGGTAACACCTTGTTTAGTACATTTTAAAATCCAATAGTATCTGATAAAGCCTTCAGACCTCCTCTAGAATTCTGGCAATATGGCCTCATTGACTTGGGAACTCTTTTATGAATGCCTTTGAAAGATCATTTTATGGAGTGGCAAAGATGGAGGGGTGATCCTACAGGAAACCTCAACCATGAGTTGTGAGGGGGTAGGGCATCTATCTAATAATGATTTAAGAATCACACAAGAGGATGATAGGCAGGTTCTAAGGAGGACTCTGGCTAAACTCTGGAACACATCAGTGTATCATTGAAATAAGCAAGTGGGATTGTGGGAGGTTTATGCTGGATATGAAGAAAACATGTTAGTTTGATATAAATACTTACTTACGTACTCGCCACTTTAGGGCCGGTACAGGCGCGTCCATACGCGACTCGCATCTGTTTCACGAGCTTCCAGTGGGATTCGAAATGGCGAACAGATCCGAAGTCAGCTCCCCCACCGGCACCCCTATTCGGTGGCCCTCTGAATCTGCGGTATCTATCCCCCCCAGCTCAACGGCACCAAGCTCGCCTGGACCTGCCGATGCTATGAACGAGGCCATTGATACCGAGGACGAGAAAGACCATGTTTCTCCCTCCCATAACAATCAAATAGAGGAGGGAAAGGAAGAGGAGCGGATGTTTGAAGACGAGGTATGGTTGAATTTGGGGATATACAAACTAATATGGTGGCAAAACAGGAGACGGAACGACGGTACAAACGCCTTGAATTCGTGCTTGAGAAAAGCGCTGTCTATTCCAGTATACTCAAGGCTAGAATGGAAGAAGACAGAGCGAGACAGCAACAGGCCAGAGAAGCACGGGCCAAAGTTCAGGCCAAGGTTCAAGCTCAAGCTGCCCGTAGTAAACGGACAAAACAAGACAATATGTCTGCAGCTGGTAAGAAACGCTGTAGGTCGTCTGAGGCGATAGGTGACAGCGAAGGCGAGGAACAGGAAGGTTGGGGTAGAAAAAGAGTTAAAGGAGAGTTTGGGGATGCCGTCCTTCCTCCCCCCGAGCAACGTGAGGATGGGGAAGACGACGAGCCGCCTATATTTGACCAGCCGACGTTGCTAACGGGCGGGAAGCTGAAGAGCCATCAGCTGGAAGGATTGCAATGGATGGTGTCCTTGGATCAGAATGGTATTTCGGGTATCTTGGGTGAGTGACTGGCTATCTTGTTTGAAAGAAAGGGCTTTGGCTGATTGCATTAGCGGATGAGATGGGTCTAGGCAAGGTACATATTGCGTATTCTCAGCCGAGGACTGACCCTGTGCTAATATTTTATTTTATTAGACACTTCAAGTCATCGCATTTAGTGCCTACTTACGCGAACATCACAACCACAAGCCATTCCTGATTGTGTGTCCTCTCTCCGTCCTACATAACTGGATCGACGAGTATCACAAATTCGCACCCAAGGTACTTTTCTCCTTTGCCCTAATCTCTAATCCGATTCCAACCGTGGCCCGTGATTATCAGATACCAGTGTGCATGTACCATGGCACGCCAGCCGAGCGTGCCGAACTTAGAAGGACTGTTATGGTCATACCAGGCACTAATGCTAAAACAACTCCCAAGTCTTCAAAAAATGCCAAATCAAAATCAAAGTCGAAATCAAGCTCAAAGTTGACAGCCCAGTCGAAATCAAAGTCGAGGTCAAAATTAAAGCCGGCCAAGTCCAACCCGAAGGTCATCGTTGTTGACACCGACGATGAACAGCACGAAGGAAAAGAGGGGGGTGAAGGCGAGGAGGAGGGGGAGGAACGTTCCCTTCGGACTTTCCCCGTCGTAGTGACGACGTATGAAATGATAATAAAGGACCGGGCAGTGTTGGCCCCATACGAGTGGGGCTATATTGTCGTTGATGAAGGACACAGGTTGAAGAACCTCGATTGTAGGCTTATGACGGAGATCAAGAAGTATAAGAGCGCTGGGCGGATGATCTTAACTGGGACGCCACTGCATGTATGTATCTGTGTACTTTTTTGGGGAATGTTGAAGGAGCTAATATTGAATCAGAATAATCTTTCCGAGCTGTGGGCTTTGTTGAACTTTATCCTGCCGGATATTTTTGATGATTTGGATGCGTTTCAGGAGTGGTGCATCGTCGTCATTGTTCTGTTGACTGATCTCATCTAACCTAGCATGGACTAGGTTCAATCTCCCCATGTTAACCAACCTCTTAGGGTCTCGCTCAACGAAGCTCATCACTTCTCTCCATGCCATTCTCAAGCCATTCCTACTACGACGGATGAAAGGTGATGTAGAGATGCGGTTGCCACCGAAGAAGGAGTATGTCATCTATGCGCCGTTGACCGTGCGGCAGAGGGAGGCATATGAGTGTGTACTGGAGGGTCGAATGAGGGAGTGGTTGATTGGTGGCGGTGTGGGTAATGGGAATGGAGTTATGGCGAAGCAGAAGGAGAGTGAAAAGGTTCATGACCGAAAGGAAGAAGACGAGATAAGCGAAGATGTGGGGGAAAACCGGAACGAGAAGAGGAGGTTGAGGAGTGAGAAGAGGGGAAGGAAGAAGTATGCTGATGTGGATGGGGACGATGATAAGTATTTTGAGATGTTGGAGAAAGGAGAGGTAGACGAACGTGGTGCGGTGAAGTCGTCAGTACCGTCTGTGAAAGAGCTGGGGACGGAGTATCAGTACAAGTCTACGCGTGCGTATTAAATTCATCCCTATTTCATTCTCCATATTTCTGACGAGTTGGGCAATAGTGAAACAGGTAAATAATATGCGTCTGCAGAATACAGTTATGCAGCTACGCAAAGTGTGTTCACATCCGTTCCTATTTGATTGGCCAATCGATACCAAGACGCGCGAACCGGTGTTAGGACGGGAGCTGGTACATGCGAGTGGGAAGATGATGGTTTTAGATCGACTTCTCAAGGAGTTATTCAAGAGGGGACATAAAGTGTTGCTGTTTAGCCAGTTTACGACGATGTTGGATATCATCGAGGTGGGTACTTTTTTTTTTCCTCCTGCTTGCATCTCAACTATCGTTAAATTGTCAGGCTTGGGCAACAGACTATATGGGCTGGGACGTGTGCCGAATAGACGGTTCTACATCGCCACAGGAACGAAGAGCAGAAATGGGTCGGTTCCAGGGTAAAGATGGCCCTCGGCTATTTTTGTTGAGTACCCGCGCGGGAGGATTGGGGATTAACCTGACAGCGGCGGATACGGTTATGTTTTATGACCAGGATTGGGTGGGTGTTTTGGATTCCATGCGGGGCCGCCTCTGGATTGATGGAATTCCATAGAATCCCCAAATGGACGCACAGGCGCAGGATCGAGCGCATAGGATAGGACAAACGAAGCCTGTGTTGGTGTTTAGACTTGTGAGCGAGCATACGATCGAGACGAAGATTATGCAAAGGGCGACCGAGAAGAGGAAGTTGGAGGCGTTGGTCATTGCTAAAGGTGGGCTGTCCCTTTATTCCCTTGGTTCGGTGGTAGTTAAGTGGGCATCGTATAGGCAAGTTCAAAAAGCCAGCAGCAGCAGCAGCAGCTGGAGCTGGAGCTGGAGGCGGGGCGAAGAGTATGGCCGAGGTGGCGGCTGCACTACTTAAGCTCGAATCAGACAAGATCGAGGTTGTGCCGCCTCCCTCTGAGGGAGATGAGAGTAAGTACCAGGTGATGAGCGATGAAGAGTTGGATATGCTTCTAGATAGGAGGCCGGAGGTGTTTGTTGAGCGCGGGAAGGGGTGGACGAACGTCCGCCGCGGTGTGTTGAAGGACAGGGACGGGATGGAGGTGGACGAGGAGAAAAGGAAGCAGGGTGAAGGGGAGGAGGTGGACGAGGGTGAGATGGAGAGTGTGGTTGGTGTGGATGGGAAGAAGGCAGCGTTTGCGGTGTTCGAGACACGCAAGGGAGATGGGAATGTGAACGATGCACTTGCGAGGATGTTGGGTGAGGAGGATGGATAACGAACTATACACGGCTCTAGCGTAGTACTAATACCCTGCGACGGATCGATTGTGAACGGGAGATTCCGAGCCAGTACCGTTTGTGACCGTCCCTGACACGCGTAATCGCGTCCGACGCGTCCTCCAAACTATCCAACCAGTCCCGGGATACCCCAACCCCCCACACATGACAAGCTCAGCTGTGTCGGAGGCCTCCAGCATCAAACCCATCGACGGGCTCACCGTCCACAAGATAGCGTCAGGTCAGGTCGTGATTGATCTTCAGACGGCTGTTAAAGAGCTCGTGGAGAACAGTTTGGACGCGGGAGCAACGAGTGTCGGTATGTGCCAGCTGCGTTGGGTCAGGTCGGACGCGGACTCGGACTTGGACTATCCCCGTCGTCTGTCTTGTGTAGTGCATGCGATCGAGTGCTGACTTGTCTGTTTTGTTTTGTTGCTAGAGGTGCGATTTAAGCAGTATGGCCTGACGAGCGTTGAGGTTGTCGACAACGGGTGCGGTATCGCAGAGAAAGATTGGGAGAGCGTCGGTACGGCCTTCAAGTTATGTAGTCGTAGTCTTGCTGGTCTCACTGAAGACGTCTGACTACAGGCCTGAAACATTACACTTCGAAACTGTCTACATTCGAAGACCTATCTACAGTTCGCTCGTTCGGCTTCCGAGGCGAAGCGCTCTCCTCCTTGTGTGCGCTATGCGACGGCGTACTGGTCATGACGACAACAAACGGCCCGATGGGTATCCAGCTGGATTTGGAAAAGAGTGGAAAGGTGGGGAAGAAGACGAGGGTGGCAAGGCAGGTGAGTGCAGTCAACGACGACTTGGCTTGTGTTCGGTTTGCAGACAGACGACTAATGAGGGTTGTTAATTCGCAGCGTGGGACGACCGTTCAGTTGACAAATATCTTCGCTACGTTGCCTGTGCGCAGGAAAGAGCTGCAGAGGAATATTAAACGAGAATTCGGAAAAGCTCTTGGCCTGCTGAACGCCTATGCCCTCGGACCTTGTGCTGGTATGGATGGTTCTGGGCGCGGAGTGCGATTGTCCGTGAGCAACCAACTAGAAAAAGGGTACGTATCATCTCTCCAAGGGGGGACGCCTCACCGTGCATAACCGGTGACTCCCTGCTTGCAGGCAAAGAGTGGTTCAAATCAAAACAGACGGCACCCCGGCTTTCAAGGCATCCATGACTGCGTTATGGGGCCCCAAAGCCATGGAAAACGTGGTCGATCTAGACCTGAACTTTTGTGTACCCCAGGAGATGTCTACCTTGCGGCGGATTAAAGATAGGCTCTCCGATTTACAACATTCGCAGGTGCCTCACAGACAATCCCAACCTCAAGACGGTCATTCGGGAGATGATGATGTCATACCTATTCGCGTCAAAGGACTCATATCCAAGTTTTCGGTGGGCACTGGACGGTCAGGGACAGACAGACAGTTTTTCTATGTTAATGGGCGGCCGTGTAATTTGACAAAAGTTCAAAAGGCGTTTAATGAGGTTTACAGGACGTTCAATGCCAACCAGGCACCGTTTGTGTTGGCGAATTTTATTGTGCCGACCGGTGAGTCGTTGCTTCTCGCCACAACTTAAATTAACACGCGTGTGTAGAGTGTTGCGATGTCAACGTTAGCCCAGACAAGCGTACTGTATTTCTACAAAGTGAAGGAAACTTGATTGAAGGACTCAAGGTAGGCCCGTCCCATTTCTGGAAGTTACCATCGCAATGATCAATTATTAGGCAGCGCTCGAAACTGCTTTTGCGCCGCATCGATCCACTTTCGATCTCAATCCAACTCAGTTATCTCAAAGAGCGCTCACGCAAACGACGTTTGACAGCCCGTTTTCTAGACGATTGAATGTCAAGGCTGGTGCTTTGCCCAAGTCGCAGTCGTTGCCTGTGCCAGCACCATCATCTAAGGATACAGGTAAGGGTGAAAGTCGAGAGAATGGGACATTTGGTAGGCCATTATTCCTCCTTGACCCAGATCAGGATGGAGATAGGCCGCTGCCTGCCGAGGGAGCGACTCGAGGGACGGCCGGGGAGTCTGGTAACGCCATGGAAGAGGGTGGAAAAGATATAGACAAGGCCGGAGGGATTCGCTATATAGTGGACGCCGCGCGGATGGATGTCGATGAAGCTAAAGGGAGACCCGGAAAGAAAAAGATTATCGAGGAGCCGACAATCGTGGACACGACGAAAACTGCTTGGAGCCAATTTACTCGAAAAGAAAAGGTGCTTGAAAAACAGGCCACTGACGTCGATGCGCCTGAAGAGGTTAGTATGCCAGCGGCAAAAAAGAGGAGAGTGGAAGAACCAGAAGCTGAGCAAGTCGCTACCGGTGGGCCTATTACCAAAGTTATCAATGATGAACCACCCAAAAAGAGAAGCACAGGCGTCCACCCGCTCGATAGTCTGCGTAACCGCCTGGCTGAGTTTGCGAGAGCAGGTGGTCAGGTCGCGCCTGCTAAGCCTGCGAAGGAAGCTCCGGTTTCCAATATCGAGGATGAAGAGATGTTGGACGAAGTGGAAGAGTCGGAAAGTGTCAGGGCGTCTCGCAGTGGTAGGGCAAGAAGAAATAGTCTCCCCAGTATCGAGGTGATCAAGCCCAGTTGTAAAGTCATCACGTTGCCCAAAGAAACGTGGAAGGAAAATAGAAAAGGTAGAACAGCAGTTGAACTCGACCAAGATGTCGTGATGGAGAATCCCATGCCGTCGACGAGTTCCACGATTGAGGCTCTCAAGCGGCCGGCAGGAAAAGTAACCAGAGTGGACGACGACGACGACGACGACGACACACTCCCCCTCACCTACATCCCAGAAAAAACAATGCGGGCGGAACAACGGGTCCGGCGCCCGGAAGTCATCCGGAGTGCAGATACTGCCTCAGGAAATGTGACGCTGAGCTTCGACCTCGACCGGCTGTCTTCCACGTGGAAAGAGCTACGGAAAAAATCAGCGACAAGCGTAGACGAAGCCTCCTGTGAATCAGGAAAGGTCCCTGCTGACGCTGGAGTAAAGAATACGAACGACAATGAGAGTGCGGTGTGTGCTCTTGCACGAGTTATTGACAAGGTTGATTTTGCGGATATGGAAGTCGTTGGACAGTTTAATCTTGGTTTTATTATCATCCGCAAGCGGAAGGTGGCCGAGGGTGGTAAGACGGATGATCTTTTCATTGTTGATCAACATGCATCGGATGAAAAGTACAATTTTGAGACGTTGCAGCAGACGACGAGGATAGAGTCCCAAAAGCTGTTCAAGTAGGTACTTTTTTCCATCGTTATAATGTATCCCTGATGACGCATATATATATATATATATATAGACCTCGCCTGTTGGAGCTGACGGCAGCAGACGAGCTAGTGGCTATCGAGAACAGGGAAGCCTTGCAGCAGAACGGGTTTGAGCTCCAAGTGGACGAAGAGGCGAGCGCCGGACAGGGTGTCAGGCTCAAAGTTACTGCTTTCCCAGTCAGCAAGAGTACCGAATTTAATATGACAGGTACGCAAATTGACGGATCAGATTATCTGGACACATTTGTAACTGAGACTATACCAGATTTGGAAGAGTTGATAAACCTAATACGGGATCGACCTTCTGGCAAGGTCGTTCGGTGTTCGAAGGCGCAGGCGATGTTTGCGATGAGGGCTTGTCGGAAGAGCGTCATGATTGGAATGCCGCTGAACAAGAGTCAGATGACGAGCATTGTTCAGCATATGGGAACGATGGACCAGCCTTGGAATTGTCCTCATGGGCGCCCGACGATGCGACATTTAATCGATCTGTGTCAAGATGGCCTGCAAAAGCAACTTCATCCAATAGACTGGTTTTCATTGGCTGGGAAGTGATATTTTCTTCTTCTTTTGGATATACGTTTCTTTCTGCTTGTATCTATAACTATATCTTGGTACGCATGCGTATATATAAAACAATGATAATGATAATGATCTTGGATGTGAAACAACACATGTACACGTTACGGTACCGTTCGACATTGTTGAAAGATATATTTGATTGGTATCCATAACGACGGCCGTGTTCCGGTGCAGTATCATGGATACACTGACGACGGCAAGTACCAGCCATCGGCATCTCCGATGCCAGAAGGGAATTAGTGGAGAATGAGGCATTTTGCTCAGATGTATCAGGCTAACCGATCCTATCTGTATAATACGTCTAACGTCCGAGTTGCTTCCTGGCCGCTGAGTTGTAAATTGTAAGGTGGCATTGTGAACCCTGGTAATAATAGATGAAATGAGTGATGTAACTTACCTTGTTGGCGGCGTGGTAAAATATCATAGTTATCGAACCCAAGAAAAAGATGCCAAGTCGAGTGCTTGGCTTCAATACAATAGGGGTTAATACATCATTTACGAGTTAAGGTTGAGGGTTCTCCGTCGTTTTCTTTCGGAAAAGCCCCGTTGAGAGGTTTCGGCTCCGCGGGTTGGTCTAATAATCGGATACGAAACGATAGCCAAGTGGTCTAACGGGATAAAGGCGGTGATAATCCTGTCCGTTAATGCAATGCCATATTAAAAAAGCGGTAAAAATTTTGGGTTGACGAATGATCAGCCGCGGATTACAATGGACGGGTAATCATTGGAACATTATATTTTCGCACTGTAAGGCAACCCGGCATCAGAATATACAACTATAATAACTAGAAAGGGCAGTCTCAGACCTGAGGAGAACAGAGTACGGCGCTATGGTGAATTACATACATGATTGGTTATTTTCTTTTTTCGTTTTTCTTTGCTACTTTGCCGTCGGACGACTGGTGTGGGACCTCCCGGCGGACGAACGGATTGAATTTTTGTATTAGAATGTAGCCCTAACAGTAATATAACGTGGGAGCTATTTGGAACGCACCGTGGAATGAAAGAAAGAAAAAAAAAAAAAGGCCATGTGGTTGAGTAAACTCTCGCGTTGGCTTGGAATGGCTGTCCTAGTTGGAAGAGGGGGTGTGGGGCCGTCGGAGATTGTCTGTTCTGTCTACAATGTAATGTAATAACAGTATGGCATCACAACAAAGGAATTGATGTTGGGCGGCGGTTCAGATATTTGGGGCTCACGATGATTGCTGCGGTGAGATCAAAGTACGTAAATCCAATATTACTTTAACGGGACAACCATTTCGATTGACTATGTGTGTGCCTCAGGCTTGCTTGACCCTTACACTCATCTCGCAATAATATAATGCTTTTGCTGCCATTAGCTCCTTCCTTCTTCCATTAACCTATATCCGTGTTTATCTCCTCTCCATTGTCGCTCCATGCGAGCGATGCCTTGTATTGAAGACTTGAAGGTCAAGCTCAACATATTTCACCGCCCCTCCCTGAAACGGAACTCGATCGACCAGAATGATGCTTCCCAACGTTCCCGCTCTATAGATGTGCTCTTATCCGACTCCAGGAAGAGTCTCGAACACAAGAAAAAGTCTATACAGCTGCTGCTGCTAGGTTCGCCAATTCGGCTATCTTTCCTCTAAATCCATTATCATCATTGTCGTCAATTTATGACATCCACAGGGCAAGCAGAATCCGGCAAGGTTGGCGTGAACTTTCTCTCATTCCTGATAGTAGACTTACCCGTTTCTTAAGAGCTCCGTACTAAAGAGTGCGCGATAAACGTTTTGCGAGTTCTTTCTAATGAACTGACGGACGTAGACTTCCAAATCGCCTTTGCCCCAAAGCAGTTCAACCTCGACCGGGCGATGTGGAAACTCGTGATACACCTAAACATAATTGGGTATGAATGCCTGTACGACCAGTTTGCCCATTCTCTCATAGAAATTGTCATACAGCCAACTCCGAATGGTGTTAGACATTATTGATCTTCAAATGATCGAAGATCCAAAATCTGTCCCACTTCCAAATAATCTCCCTGGTGCCGCCCGCCAAGATTTTGTACATAACTATCGCCTCCAACTATCGCCGCTCTTTTTCATTGAAACACGAATAATCGAACTGATTTGTCCCGAATACAGTTTACAGTCGGATTTTTGTCTTCGCGCTTCTACAGGCTGGAGAGAACGGCTAAGGAATGTGTCTATCAGTTCCACACCCGAATACAGGCGCCGTTCAGAATTGGACCCTTCTATCATTCTACATGCGTTGAAAGACAAGGCTACTTCTTTATGGAGTTATGATTACGTCAAGAATCTTATGAACGAGCATCCTAGATTACAAATGGGCGGAATTGGATCATCGTAGGTTATTTTACAAGTGCTGTGGGTTGTAAC
Organism: Amanita polypyramis BW_CC; assembly: GCA_001691755.2. Classification (NCBI taxonomy): domain Eukaryota; kingdom Fungi; phylum Basidiomycota; class Agaricomycetes; order Agaricales; family Amanitaceae; genus Amanita; species Amanita polypyramis. Next base: position 30,674 of record JNHY02000094.1, on the reverse strand, counting down.
CAAGCCTCAAATAGTTTCCTGGATGATATTGATCGGATAGCTGCCCTAAATTACGAGCCGACGAACCGTAAGTCGTCGAATTAAATGCGCTTCAGGCTCGTAATTTAATTTCACAAAAAGTGGACATTATTCGGGCCCGAATTAGAACGACCGGTGCCGAAGAACACATGCTTCAAATTGAAAAAGGTGGTGGCGTCTCTGGTGTTTTATCCGGGATAGCTCACACTATTAAAGGAAACCAAGTAGGATCATGCTACTATATAACAGACGTCGGTGGCAGTAAATCTCAGGTAAGTCAATATACCTTGATTTTTTCAGGATGCTCATGTCCCGCTAGCGGGCTTCCTGGGCTTCGTTCTTTGACGATGGTATGTAGCTCATTCTGCATATCATCGTTGTTCGAGCTCCAAGTTCGTCCATTCTAGTCCATGCTATTATATTCCTGGCACCTCTAGCATTCAATCAATACCTCGAAGATGATCCCTCTGTTAACAGACTTGTAAACTTTGTTTATCCAACCTCTGCCTAAAAGCACGTGTCTTACTGATTGCTAACAGGAAGATAGTGTAAATTTATGGAAGGAGACATGTTCAAGTAAAATCTTGGCCAAGGCTGAGCTTATCCTTTTCCTAAATAAAGTGTGTAATCCGGTGTTGTTTCCCGGTCAATAATTGACGTTGCGACAGAAAGATATACTAGAAGAAACGCTAGCGTCTGGTGTAAGGGTTAAAGACTACGTCTCTAGCTATAATGGCTCCGATAACCCAGAAGAAGTTACTGAATGTAAGTCTGTTTGTTTGCGTGAATTCCTCCGATGTCTGAACTCACCCCCTCAGTTTTCAAGCTCAAATTCAAAAACTATCAGGTGCGACACGACTACACTACACTCCCCACGATACCCTTATGCTAATTTGGCATGTTACAGAAACGGTTATCGCCCGTGCAACGGCGCTTTATTTGTTATTATACATCAGCAATAGTGGGTGCCTTACACTTTGGACCGTGTTCCTTCTGAGCGCCTTTTCTCTAGGACATTCGTGCAATGAACCTTCTACTAGCTCATGGTGAGGGAACCATCTTGATATCTAGGAACCTGTCGTGCTAATACGCGAACAACAGTTAAGGATACAATAATTATTCAAAATCTTAAGCAGATGCGGGCATTGGTATGACATAATTTACAAGGCATATAACATTTAAATATCGTGTATAATGTATTACTATCTCCAAATATAATGAGACATGTTACAGTACATATCCGTCGTTTAGTTAGTTTCTTCGTTATACTATTAGCTTGTACCTTTAATGGGACTTATTACTTGGCTTGTTAAGCGAGTAGCTGGCTAAAGGACAAAGGTTTATCACCAAGGTGACGAAATCAGTTCCAGAACGCCACATCGTCAACGTTACGACACACCCACTACATGTAATTGAATGGCGTGAATCGACCGACAAAAAAAGCAAAGAGAAAGAACTGCATTGGCCGTGAGTCGAACGCAGCGCTGGGCTATGGGAAGACCCAATGTCGCCGATACACCATCGATGCTGTCTAAGTAGCGGAGTAAGAAAACTGCCATACACGACGACCATTCCCCATCAACCCGTGTTCCTATGCGTTGCTCGCCCCAAATGAATACGCGCTTAGACCTGCTATCAAGGTTCTAACGCATTTAGAATGCCGAGAATTGATCAAATGTCGCTTGGTGAGCACAACATGGCACTCTCATCAAGTCCTTTACAGATCCAAGTTGGGGGTATAGGTCTGTAGTTGTTTGAATGATATTATCACGAAGGATTCTGGATTCCTTTATCTAATCGAGCTGACAAAGAATGGGATGATGGACAGTGGTCGTGGGGTACTTTCCTATCCCGAACGTCTAAATGCTTTAATAGATCGCCATCGAGCATGGCAGATTTTGCAGTGGAAGAGGGTCGCCACCGTTGACATCAACGGACCCTGTTCAGCGTATGAGCTAGTCGCTGGCGTATTCGCGAAGACGAGTGGACGAGACATGCTCTTTTCATGGTTGCCGGGGGCGAGCAGCGCAGGGCACGCTATTCATATCGAGGACGTTGGCTTTCAAATGAGGGACTTTGCTATTGATCCTACCCAGGATTTAGTAGTCATGCTTGAGGAAAATAGCACAGTCAAGTCCGTCTTTTTCGTTTCTCCTTGTCATTGCACTAATTTGCTGACGCCAATTAGTGCGTTCGACAATGATTTGACAAGAAATGTGCGGTTGCATCTGCGGACGATGTCTACTATGGAGCCGCATCCCAAAGCTCGATTACCTGAGCTCCGGTTGGATGCCAACCCTCAGCTGGGCGGCAATCATATTACTGCGACATTTATGCAGATCGCCTCTGACATACTGGCCGTCTTTTTGAAATTGGAATTACAAATCAATCGCCTGGTTTTGTGGAATTGGCAAGACGGACAACTTCTCAGTGTACGTATGGCGTTCAATATGCCAACAACTGCTCTTACGCAAGTTATTAGGATTTGCCGTACGCGTGCTGGGATTATGGGCTTATTAGCCCCCGGTCTTTTATGACTACAACAATCGAGGATGATGGTGTAATAATGCTCTACAAATTCTCCTATCCCGACAAGCCTATACCTACCCTCGTGGCCACTTTACATCTACCTAAACCGCAGGACGGCCGCGTTCTTCTCTTTCTAAGTTCGCACACCGGACCATTCTTGGCTAACCCTCCGCATGGGACCGACTTCACGACGGGGCCAGAATCTCGGATTCAAGTTTTCTCTGCTGATTATCAAAACACGAACGCTCATACTGGCAACCCGCATTACACCGCACTCTTCTATGTCCATAACAAGACGTTTCAAAAGTACATTGAAAATTTCGAACATCTGGAGGAAAGCCTCGGCGAAAATGACGGTTCAAAAATGGACATTGAGCCGGCTGATGTACCATGGAATTACTGGGGTCAAGAGAGTACCCTACTTCACATTGTCCACTCACCACCACACTGGTTACGGTATGAGCACGACTCTTAATGATTTTCTACTTCATGATGAATACCCCTGGTGGTTCTTAGTTATGTCCAGGGCACACGTGTAGTTTGTACACCAAAGTTCTATAATGGTCGAACAATAATGGAAGTTTACGATCTCCCAGAAGAAAGAGCTCGAAAGTGTGGGCTTCTGCACGGCGGTCCAGTTTCCCGCTTACTTTTCCAATCGCCTGTGAAGACGTGCCTGCACTATCATTCGCAGCCCCGCATCGTGGAGGAGCGTTATGAAGCGTTTATGATCGACGAAGAGAGAGTGATTGGTCTGAAGGTCCGCACCGCAATTATTACGTTGTCATGTTGTTGATAGTTGTTAAAGGTGGACCCTACGAATAGAGATCTCATTCTAGCGTTGCATGTGTATTGTTTCTGATACCACATGGTGCTTTCTGCGCCAGGACATTCTGCAGCTCATGTGATCAGTACATTAAAAGCCCTTCTCTAAATTTTATCATCCTTCTCGACTATGCACCTCCACTAAGTCGAATTCCGTATCCTAGTTGACTACTTGCTCAACACGACTCGAAGGGCCATTTATGCCAATAGGAGGCACGCGACCTGATAAGGAATTCCGTCACGGTACAAGGTTTGATGCCATCTGTAGATACGCATGGTTCTTCCAAACAGTGTGAAGTCCAACGCCCTGCTGTGAATATACTATGAATACATAGAGATAAGCACACACCACGTCGGAGATAAGGTGAGCTCGTCCCTGACCGCGCCCATTCTTTCCCTCCTTTCTGCAATAGCTAACAGCTAGTGCAGGATTTCTCTGTTTCTGTCAAGATCAAGAACGTCTCAATGACGGAGAACGTTTCCTCGGAACTTGAACATGGGTCCTCTGTTTCCCAAGGCAAGCTAGAGGGAGACGAAGCTGAACTAGCTCGCATGGGTTACAAGCAGGAGTTGAAGTAAGCATAAACTCATTCTTGCGGGTTAGTTCTCGATACATGACTCCGCTTAGGAGAGATCTGGGTCTTCTACAAGTGGGTTGCGACTTTGACTTATCTAGATTCACTTCTTATCTGTCGTTTGTTGGTACCTTCAGAACTTTGGCGTGAGTGGTTATTTGGATTTTTTGGTGAAAGATGGTTTATACCGGACCTTGCAGGTCTCGTTTTCCATAATCTCAATTCTTACGGGCATGCCGTCACTGTTTCTATTCGGCTTAGTATGTCAAACGGTGTGAATTCAGCGGGTTCAAATAGTAATGGGTCCATTTCAGAATACGGGAGGTCCGGCCGTCATGGTGTGGACTTTTGTCGTTGTGTGTAAGTCCTCTAGTTCTATCCTGTTGTATTTGCCATGTATCATGCATGTTTGTTTGAAGCATGCTTTACGATGTTGGTTGGACTTGCCATGGCAGGTGAGCAATACCATCCTACTTGTGACGTGTATGACAATGGTTATATCGAATCGTAAGAGATTTGCAGGTATGTGACCGATAGAAAGGATTGATGTTAATGTCAACATTTAAACATTGCCAGTGCTCACCCTACATCTGGTGGACCGTATTTCTGGGCTGCTATGCTAGCTAAGCGACAACGGGCGCCCATAGCTTCGTGGATAACTGGTATTGATATTCCCGTCCTCTTACGATTCGAGTAACGTGTGCGGTAGGCTGGTTCAATTTGCTCGGCCAGGTGGCTGTTACTACAGGAATAAGGTATAAGGAGAAAGCTCTAGGACGTCACCTTTCCTAACGCCGTACATTGTCCTAGTTTTGCATGTGCAACTTTCATTTCGACTACATGTACGTTGAAAACGAACTTCTCGCCGACACCGAAGACAACAATCGGTAAAGTAGTTGCGGCTGGGGCCGTTTGAAAAATATGTGTTGATTGGACTTTCCCTTCGACAGGCATTTATGCAGCGGTGCTCTTTAGCCAGGGTAGTCGTTGCGCTCACAATAGTATTATTTTTTTTATCTGATGAATCTTCAGGCCTCACAAACACATTCGGAGTTCGCTTCCTACACTATTTGAACAATGTGTCGGTTTGGTGGCATGCACTAGGCACGTTTGTTCTTGTGGTAGCAATTTTGGCCAAGGCACCTCACCATCAATCGGGCGAGTTTGTGTTTCGGACATTCCGCGATGGAACGGGAGTTGATGGTGTCGGATGGAGTGCTCGAGCGTCTCCTGCTTATGTCGTTATTATTGGGGTAAGAAGCCTCATTCTATTCCTAACAGCGTGCTCACATTCTATGTAGATATTGATGGCCCAGGTGAGGATAGCTTTACTTAATTGACGGAACCTAAGTCACATCTATGTTTAGTATACATTGACGGGTACGTTCAATGACGTTGCATGCAGTCCACTGATAATATGACCTTCAAAATAATAAGGGTTCGATGCAAGTGCCCATGTGAGCCTTCATATACACTCGTACACGTTATGTTTTACCGAAGGCAGATGACAGAAGAGACTAGGAATGCAGCCATGTCGGGCAGCATTGGGATCGTCATGGCCATTGGAGTTTCCGCCGTTCTAGGGTGGTATTTACTGCTTGGTCTGCTATTTTCGATTCAAGATCTGGAAGGGACGATATCTTCCAAAACGGGCCAGCCTGTCACTCAGATTTTCCTCGACACGGTTGGAGAAGATGGTGCCATCGTACTGATGGTAAGTGGTAGCTCGCAAACTCATTAATATCGGCGAGGGGGGACCTATACAAAACTGACCGCTTAATAGATTATTATAATCGGTGCAATGTATTTCTGCGGGTAAGTTCACATTTGTGGTGGGAGCTACTCAGTCATCGATGTTTTAAAGTACGTTCTCCATTACATCAAACTCGCGAATGATGTTCGCGTTTGCCCGCGACGGTGGCATACCAGGCCACACTTTCTTCCATAAGGTCAGCGAGAGGTGGAGATCACCTATAAGAACAGGTTTGCCATAGGTTACGATCAATGCATCGTCACTCACGATAACTCAAGTTTGGCTCGCCTGCACATTAAGCTTCATTCTTGGCCTCCCCAGTCTCGGCAGTTCTGTTGCATTTACTGCCGCAACATCTATAGCAACAATAGGGCTATATATATCATATGGTACGAACCCAGTTCACGATGGTGGAATTTTACCTAGGTCTGATACAGGTATACCGATTTTATTGCGTGTCATAAACAAAGGGGACTTCGTCAGAGGACCTTTTCACTTGGGACGTTTCTCAATTCCGGTTGCTGTCTGTGCAGTGACTTGGATTGGCTTCATCACTATTGTTTTCATATTACCCCAGATAAACGTACGTTGTGATAGCCTCCGAAAGTGAACGCGGCTGACGCGGTTTTCAATCTTTATATGGTGGCTGTAGCCCGTTAACTCACAGACATTCAATTACGCCATCGTGGCCGTTGGGATTGTCGTCACATATTGTGTTGGCTTTTGGTTGTTGAGCGCAAGGACGTGGTTCACCGGTCCGGTGAAACAAATAGAAGGTGTGCCGTTCCTTGATTTTTGTCAATAAAATGGTCCTATGCTGTGTCCCTGATACAGCTGAGGCTATGGGAATAGACGTAATGAACCCCGCAACGGCTGAGAAGGACTAGGGAGCCGTCACGTAAATGGGCGGGTATCTATTAATATCCCGTGATGAATATGACCACCATTGAGACGTTGAGTACTACTACTACGTTCGTTCATCTAAGCAATAGTTCCGGATATGCGTTCTGCGTACGAATAAACCCGGTAAGAGGCCTGCTGCCGGATGTAATGATTCATAGGTACCAGCGCTGCGCCGATCGGCGGTAATCATTAATGATGGACATGCTGACTCCAGCATACGACCTTGCCGGAGCGCTGCTTGCGCCCATACAGCACTAAGTAATTGTATTGTATTCAAACATTTTATGACGTAGCCACCCGGACACAGTAACTCATCAGGGCGATAGTGACAGATGGAAAGCTCCAGCTCCATCGCCGTTTGGGCGGTGCAATCGTGCAACAGGGACAGCATTGATCAAGCTTACAGCCATGTTATGCACTAATCATCTGTTTCAGAACAGCGCCAAAGAAGAAAATAACGACTATTGTGATATCGGCCTCCATTATTTACCGATAGATTCGCAACGGAGTTGATGTCTTCGGATCATAAATATACCTGTTTTAGTGAGTCCCGGGGCTTCCGTGCTTTCGTCCATTAGGTTCCTTCTCGTGGTTCACCAGCCGTGCCTATCTGGTGGCAAAGAAATGCTTCTCTGCGCTTCATCGAGCTTCATCTGCCGTGTCGCACTCCTTCCCGCGACGGGCATAGGGCATTTCCCCTTTAGTGCTCATCGTTCTACCACTGGGTTTTGTAAGAACCGATTCGGACCGTACAGGAATATCTATCAATGGTTAGTGATGACAATAGAAATTGGAAGCTTGTTCCTCACCGGCACGCCCAAGAACCTCTGCATCACGATCACGATTCACACGCCAGACGTGCGAAGCCCGGAATAGCCATCGGTAGACGCTCACGTCGTATATAATGGCTCGAATCTGCGGCTAGACGGTACTCAGACTCAAAGATTCGATATGTCTACGAAATCATTAGCTTTGGAAAACATTCAGGGGGATATCTTGTTGGTGGTTTTCATTCTTGATGCAACATCCCTGCTAACTCCCTACTGTAGAGGTGGATTACCCAAGAAGACAGAGACGGACCTCTTTTTCAAGATCGCAAATGTCGATGAATTCAAGAGGCATCTTTTCCGAATTATTCCATTGATCACGACGGCCGAACAAGTATCTACAGACCGGGATGCTATCGTGCACCACAAGCAGAGGGAAGGCCCAAAGCCTGAATTGATCAAGATCGCAGGGGTAAACATTGCCTTTTCGCACACCGGATTCGAAAAGGTGAGGTTTTTGCTCAACGTTCATCTCTTGGACTTTTCAAACCATCATCTATTTTAGTTGGGTATCGATGACAAAAATCTAGGAGAAGCTGGCCAGGAACATCCTTTCTTCACTGGGCAGAAGAAGGATGCAGAAAGACTTGGGGATAAAGGCACAGGAAGCGGATCAACTTTTGTGCCAGATTGGCTCCCACCGTTCTTGGAGGACATACACGGAATTATCGTCTTTACCGGCAACTCCCACATCACCGTTACAGAAAAGATGTTCGAAGTCTTGGGTCATTTCGCATTTGGAACCCCTTTCTCTTCCATTACTGAAGTCCACCGTATCAGGGGAGACGTAAGGCCGGGAAAATTCGCTGGCCATGAACAGTAAGTTATTCTCGACTTTTTATTACATAGTCTAAAATAAAGTTCTGTAGCTTCGGCTTTTTAGATGGTATTTCGAACCCAGCGGTTATAGGATTTGATGTCAATCCAAACCCGGGCCCCGCCCCCGTACGTCCCGGAATCATGCTTTTAGGGGAAGACGGGGATACCAATGCGAGCACCCGTGACCCGTGGATGGTAGATGGAAGTTTCCATGTGTTCCGCTACCTATCCCAGCTCGTCCCTGAGTTCGACAAATTCTTGGAGGATAATCCTATCAAGATTCCGGAATTATCACCAGAACAGGGTAGTGAGTTACTAGGAGCTCGACTTATCGGTCGATGGAAGAGTGGTAAGGACGGCAATCAAGTAAAGATGATAGGAAATGCTGACTGGCTAACAGGCACACCAATTGATCTGTCTCCTTTCTTCGACGAGCCATCCATAGCCTCCGATCCCGAGAGGTGCGCCATATTTTTTGGTTACCTTTATCCTACCTAACGACTCGTCCGCCACCAGGAACAACAATTTCAGCTACACCGCAGAACTTACCACCCAGAAGATCTGCCCATTCGCCGCGCACACACGCAAGACCAATCCACGTGCCGATCTCAACAACCAAGTCGAATTAAACAGAATTATGCGTCGAGGCATCCAATTCGGTCCAGAAGTGACGTCTAAGGAGAGACGAGAAAAAAAAACCTTTGAAGATCGTGGATTGCTATTCCGTTGCTTCCAGACCAGTCTTATAAACGGTTTCCGGCGCATCCAGATAGGTGGGTGGAATGCAATTGGTTTCTCTGTTTTAGTTAATCATTCATTTAGATTGGGCAAATAATCCGGCATTCCCACCGACCCAGAAAACCCCTCAGGTCCCAGGGTGAGACATCTTCTCAACCTGATTGTAGACATTCTTCTCACATGCGCAGTTTCGACGCTGTTATCGGCCAGGGAGCTAACAGGGCACTGTCGGGTACTGATCCCGACGACCCAACGAAGGAGCTTGCTTTGCCCGTAGAGTGGGTTGTCCCGCGGGGAGGAGAATATTTCTTTTCTCCATCTATTAGCGGTTTGAAGTTCATTGCTGATGGCTCTGAGTGAATGACGCTTGTCAATGTCGAATTCGGTTATGCCCATCACTTGCTGGGTTTGTGGTGGTAATATCTCTCTACTCATATAATATGGACAAATGTTATATTCGGTACTTTAATAGGAATGGCAACGATATACGTACATGGTGATAGCGAAGTGACAGCTGAGCAGTCTGCGGTTAGCAAGAACCTGAGACAATGCGAGTAGCTGCAACGATGTTCAGAGTTCGATTTCTCCGATTTTACCCAAAGGAAAATGAGAAAACTTATTAAAGAATTTGTTATCTCTGAACATATCTTTACTCCCGAACAAATATAAAATGTGACCTTTACTCATAAAGAGATAGATTATTTATACTCACACAATTTATAGAAAGGACGCGACCGGGTCCTTTCAAAGTGCCTTATAGCCGTATAGTATAACATTCGTTGTAGGTCTCAATAACCACTCTCTCTCTCTAATCCGAGGGTTTTCACCAGTTGGTGGTCTCTACTTGTTTACTATGAACAAAGGTTGTATTCTGTCCCGGCTTCAACAGGATATACGTATATGCATATCTGGCGGTCGCGAGGCGACAGTATTTTTGCATTCCTCGTCTTATAGCGCGTCGAGTAATTTAGGAGGTCAGCAAAAAGCGTGAGGCAATGCGAGTAACCTCACCTCTTGGAGATACAACGAGACCATGTCCTTTCAAATAGCCGCCGTTGCAGATCTCGATGACCCGTTGACGACTAGCCACGTTCTCGGATTTGGGGATTTTTACACCAGTTGAAGTGGATAAAGCATAAGTTCTGGGAAGCATCAATATGGTAACACTAGCTAGTCGTCATATGCATGTCAAAAGCTCTCATAGTCCCAGCAATTCGTCAATATCAGTTACCGTCCACTGGGCGGTAGTTCTCACAGCGTCTATTTAACTTCGGACGAGTTATGGACTTGACGCTACGCTTGTCCCTCGGAGGTAATATAGGAATTCCCGAACGAGTTAATCCTTTTCCGATGCTGCCTGTCGGCTGGAGGTGCATTGAAGTGCTGGAAATGACTCGATGCCACGCTATCTGCGTGTGTTTTGATTACCGTTGGAGTTAGATTCGGCAAAGGAAACTAGTAAGACACGTGCACTAGTATTTCTTCTGTTTCGCGAAAGGCTATGCTGTTTAGCCAATGGAGAACTTCATGCTCATATTTCTTGACCAATTATGACCGAACGTGAGAAGCGTACTTTTGCTTGTGGTCATGGCTTGTTCCAAACGACCTACCTTCTCACCGCCGAGAACAGAGGACCCGACTTAGATCCTCTTTGGAAATGCTGTTGAAACAGTAACAATAATCGGAAATACCATCCACTCGTTCCATTACCTTGTTGTCGGCCACGTGGCAGATGACAGAGGCGAGTGGCTACTTAGTAGGACACATGGGACTTCTGTGTGGCTTCCTGATTTGTTGACATACCCCAGCTGCGACTTGTGGTGCTTGTATGGGATATAATCCAGAAATAGGAGCTGTGACTGAGCCAGACAGCCCCGTAAAATTTCGTCCACCATGCATCTAGTCAGGGTTACGGCAAGGTGTTCCCTCCGCAGACGACTCGACTGTACGATACGGAACACAATGGCCTTAAACCCGACAGCACTCAGGTGTAGGCCGCGTCCTCGACTCCGCATTCTTAGCACCGTCCAACCCGACCTTACCATCATGCGCCTTCGTCACGTCTCAGGTTATTGTGGGCATGACAGGCTCAGTTGCGGAGAGGTCACTCACTCTTACGTACCCCGTCGGAATTGATTCTACCCAGACAATTCAGGTGCGGTCGATTCAGGACGCCGCTGGCTTTTTCGTAATACTTTCTGATTTTCTGATTCGGTAAAGAATTCTATGTAATATGTACTTTATCCGGTTTATTGCGGATACTGATGGTGAAGAACTAGTTATCATTGTTGTCGCAATGGGGTTGTCGTTGCACAACTTGAAGACGACCATTTAACGCTTCAAATACGCAGAGTGAAATGCTTTTGTACAAAATAGCCTTCTAACCATTCAAGTATATCGGACAAAACGATTTAATATAGTGACCCCGCAGCAGGTTAAGCGTGTGGAATTCTATACAACAACGCTTCAACATGTCGACCAAGGTGATCGCGTTAAATTGACAACTCGGGGATACGCTTTGTATAGCGTGAAAGTATGACTGTCTGACCTTCGGATGCAATGATATTTTACGACATTCACGTCAAGCATGCGGAGCCTACAAGGCACGACCATTCAAATATCAGAATGTGCAAGGTCCGAAACAGGTACCAACAGACGCTCGTTTCGCATTTAAAAACTGGAAGCTATGGGCAGATGGCATTCAGAACACATGGCTGCAGAATTGACTCTGGAAAACATTCAAGGCGATATCTTGTTCGTTGTTTTCGTTCCCAACATTGCACCCCGTGCTGACGTCTCCACTATTAGAGGTGGATTGCCCAAGAAGACGGAGACAGACTTCTTTTTCAAGATTGACAACGCCGATGAATTTAAGAAGCAGCTTGCCCAAGTTATTCCCTTGATCACGACAGCCAGACAAGTATTATTAGACCGGGATGCTATCAAGAATCACAAGCAAATGAAAGGCCCCAAGTCCAATTTGATCAGGATTGCGGGAGTAAACATCGCGTTTTCGCATACTGGATTCGAAAAAGTAAGACCTTTGCCCAATGCGCATCCCCTGAACTCTACAAACTGCCGCTCGCTTTAGTTGAGTATCGATGACAAGAATCTAGTCGAGCCTGGGGTTGGACAAGAACATCCTTTCTTTACTGGGCAGAAGAAAGATGCAGAACAACTTGGCGACAAAGGGACGGGAAGCGAGTCGACTTATGTACCAGACTGGCTCCCGGAGTTCTTGGGGGATATACATGGCATTATCGTTTTTACCGGTGACACCCACCTCACCGTCACGGAAGGGATGAACGAGATCCTGGATTGTTTCGCATACGGGACGCCTTCGTCTTCCATTACTAAGGTTCACAGTATCACAGGAGACGTAAGGCCGGGAAAGTTCGCCGGTCATGAACAGTTGAGCCCAATTATTTTCGGTTTTTCTATCGCAGTCTAAAATTGAATTCCCTAGCTTCGGTTTCTTGGATGATATTTCAAATCCAATGGTAATAGGCTTTGATACTAATCCGGATTCTGGTCCCACTCCTGTACGTCCTGGAATCCTGCTTTTAGGGCAAGACGGGGATAGCAATGCAAATATTCGTGACCCATGGATGGTAGATGGAAGTCTCCAAGTGTTCCGTTACCTATTCCAGCTCGTCCCTGAGTTCGACAAATTCCTGGAGGACAATCCTATCAAGATGCCAGGTTTGTCGCCGGAACAGGGTAGTGAGTTACTAGGAGCCCGGCTTATCGGTCGATGGAAGAGCGGTAAGGACAACAATAGAGTAACGATGATAGGGAGAACTGACTAGCTAACAGGCGCACCGATTGACTTGATTCCTTTCTTTGATGACCCGTCCTCGGCCTCTGATCCAGAGAGGTACGCCATATGTTTCGTTCACGTCCATCTTGCGTACCAACTCGTTCACAATGTCATCAGGTTCAACAACTTCAGTTATGTTGCGGGACTTACTAGCCAAAAGATCTGCCCATTCGCCGCGCATGCACGCAAGACCAATCCACGCGGTGATCTCGACAACCAAGTTGAATCAAACAGAATCATGCGTCGTGGGATCCCATTTGGTCCCGAAGTGAAGCCTAAGGAGAAAAAACAAAACACGACTCTTGAAGATCGTGGATTAATATTCCGCTGCTACCAGACCAGTATCTTAGAGGGTTTCCGGCGCATTCAGATAGGTGAGGGAAAAACAACCGGTTCATCTGGTTGAGCTAATCATCCATTTAGATTGGGCAAATAATCCGAATTTCCCACCAACCCAAACAACACAAACTCCAGGGTAATACATCTTCTCAAACAGATCATATACATTCTACTCATGTGCGCAGTTTTGACGCTATTATCGGTCAAGGACCTAACAGGGTACTGTCGGGCTTTGACCCTCAAGACCCGTCGAAGGAGCTTGCTTTACCCATGGACTGGGTTGTCCCCCGAGGAGGAGAGTACTTCTTTTCTCCGTCCATAGATGGCTTGAAGTTTATCGCTAATAAGTCTGTGTGAATGACGGCCGTAGTATCTCTGTTTATATGATATGGACAAAAGTTGTATTCGGTCCGACTTCCATAGGGATATAACGACGATATACATACATTATGAAAGCGGTGCGGTGATAAGCTTGCATTCCCCATCTAGTACCTGTAACGTGTCGAGTAATCTAGGAAAGGTAAGTCAGTAAAAGTGTGAGACAATGCAAGTAGCCGATGAGTTACCTCTCGGGGAAACGACGAGACCACGCCCTTTCGAAGCGCCTCTATACACTGTTTCGATGATGTCGATTAACTGAAAGCAGTTAATGGTTTGTATATGCACTTTAGATAAATGACACCCACTTCTTGTTTATTATCCATGGCCCAATTGCTTGGGGGGGTTGTGTCAGACTGGTAAAATCAAGGGAGTAGCAGATAACAAGCAACTCACATCTTGTTATTATTACCAGTTCCAAGATCAATCATTATATGCTTATTCCTATCTCCGATCAACCAACTTGAAAAAATTACATCCAATATGTTAAAACGAACCGATAGAAGAACATGACCGTGCAAGGATCATACAATTCATACATCTGTCCAACCATTACCAATCAGAAATTCAAGAAGAGCGCGCACAAAGTCAAAGCGTACCTTGTTAAAATCAGGCACCTCCGTAATGTCTACTAGATAAATGACGGCGAAGTTCTGAACTTTCTCCGCAATTGAATGAAGTGTTTCGTCCATGACCATGCATTGGGAGTCCCAGTCGTGGCCAAAGCGAGTAACGACGATACGATCTTCTTCAGATTTTATGGCCTCGTCTACGTGCCAGCCCGATGGGAGGTGGGGAAGGAAATAGGACATGTCGGTGACAGTGGTTGGGCGGGCAGTAGAGCAGAAGTCAGAAGTATGGCAGCACAGCCACCCGAGTCATGACTCAAAACAACGAAAAACAAGACTGAATTCGTGCGTCGTACAACTCTATGATATAGGCATGTACGGCCTATTCCTCGTACACAAGCAAGAACCCTACCGCTCAGTTTCTATCTGCGTGTATACCTGCCAACCACAATCTACACTCACGTAGCCGTGCCTGGTACGGTTTGGTCGGTGAAAGAATCATTGCTGTGTTGCTGTACTCACGTCCGACAAACCAATGGCAGCTTGCATGTCATGGATAACACCTTCAACTCTTTCTTCAATCCTCTTGACCGTGCGCTGCCTCTTTCTTGCTTTTGCAACTGTCTTTAGGTTCCGTGCCGTCCGCAAGACACACTTCCGCCACTTCAGCCCGAAGTCATGTTTCTGCACCAACGCCGCCAAGATGCCCTCTACCAGACATGCTACCGTGAGCAGGGAAATTGGGTACTGTAGAACGTCTGGCTCTGCCAAATCATATAGCCAAAGGAAAGAAGTGCGCTAACTCACTTACCTGCAATGGCATCAAATAATTGCAGCCATGTCTCTCTTAAGGCGTAATTCCAACCACCTTCATAGTCAAATAACTGTCTTAAAGATGGAAGGGCTAACCATAAATTATCGAGTAATGGCTGCGGCGTCACCCCGAGATGATAAGACAAAGCTGTTAGAATGTCCCGTTGGGCACTCTGTAAACTAGCGTCTGCAAGGATAAACACGTGATATGTGAGGGGCCAACCTCCAAGTCGCCAAATGATAATCGGTGCGGTGCTAATTGCTGGTATTCCCGTGAAAATACAGGCGAAAGTGGTTCCAGGAAGTCTCGGTGAAACTGACAGACATGTCATACACGACGTAGAGTGACAAATACAAATACCTTAACGCTCAATGTCAGAGATCCAACGGCTATGTCCCAAACCACTAATCTTCTGCCTTCTTCGTCGACGCCTGCCGAAACTTTCTTGTGGTCTACATCACCTACCCTTTTTAGAAGCGTCGTCCCATCACTTAGCATGACTTGCTCTATGTCCGATTCTCGCGACATAACACGATAAAAGAAACGGAGGAAAACATACACCGCATGAAAGCGCGTTTCTGGCGAGCCAGAAAGTTCTTCGTAAAGATCTGCACTGCAGGTGCTAGAAGATGAATTGTGCGAAGTCGAAGAACTGAACGAGCTTCCAACAGATGACGCTTGGCTACGACCCCCGGACGGCAAAACCTGCATCGGAAATTCATAAGGAAACAAACCATGACTCCACATTTATCACTAACGTTCAACAACCAGTCGACTATGTCTTCTCTCAAATGCTGTCCAACAGTTAAGAACTCTTCCCATAAGTTTTTCTGGCCTGAACCCGAAATACCGCTGTGGTCACGTTGCCGAACAATGACTAAGTCGGCTTCCTGTCGACAGACATCAGGGACACCCAATCCGTCCGCCTGTCGCGACGTAAACTCTCTTTCTAAAAAGCGTCGAAGCCTGATTTTGGCTAGGGTTTCTTCACTAACAGGAAAACTCGCCACATGATCAGGAGGCGGCGCGATTATCGGCACCCCGTACATAAAAAATGATTGTTCCGAGTTGAGATTAGAGGGGACGGGTGTCGTAGGCTCCGTCGGAACCAGCTCATCACCAACGCCATCAAAGGAAGCCGATCTGGTGGCAAACTCATTAGCAGATTTGAGTGATGCTGCTCTACGAAAACTAGCAGGCTTTGACGCAAACTGTTGAAGATGCGTGTAACTGTTCGCCTTCTTTCGTTTCAAAGGAGGCGCGTCCTTTTCCCATTCTTCCTGGTCCAAGTGCTGCTGCCCCCGAACGACTCGAAATGATTCCGCGCGCCAGATAATTCTATATTGTGGTTGATTTACGTTCATCGTGTTTTCTTTTTCCTCCGCTATCTGAGTAGACAATCTTATTTCCAATCCATATTCATAAACAGGCGCATATAGTCACTTTGTTGAAACTTACTGAGGTTCTGTGGCCTCGCTCAAGCCGGTGGCATGTTCGTTGTCCGTTTCCCGCACTCGTTTGCGGAACCTTGGGGGCGTAATATTTTCAGAAAGCGGCGGCGAAGCAAAGAATGGGGTATCAAGCTCCGACTCCCAACTACTATCTTCGACGTCTAGACCGATATCCGAAACTTGTCCAAAAGGTATAATCCTCTCCATAGAAAGTAAGCTTATGTCGGTACCACCCAAAGATCCATTGGTCACTTTCGAATTTCCGTTGCAAACAGACGAGTTTGATATTCCCGAGAAAAAGCGAGAAGAAACACAAGATTGTCCGTCAAGAGACCTAGCGCTTGTTCTATTGCTTTCTTTCACATTTCCACGTCCACGTTCGCGCGCAATAACAAGCAGTCGTTCACAAAGTCTCCTTGCAAAATTGTCCACCTCACATTTCGCACCAAAAGAAACATCTGATTCGTCCAGCATTGCAGTATCAGGATCACAGGCAGACAAGTCACGACTAGAATCCGAGTCATCTGTGCTTAATGAAGTCGACGTTCCAGGAGAACCACTGCTGCCATCGTGACTTCTCGTAAGCGCAAGCGTCGCTGGCACAGCAGGGAAGTAAGGCGAAGAATAAGAACAAGCAGAAGACGAAGATGCCATCAAGGGAGAAGAAGAATCAGGAGGACATTCGTGCGTGCCATTACCTTGGGATGGCCGCAACGCTGGAGGACTTGAATGACCAGGAGCAGAACGCATATATGGACTTGAAGGGGTTGTCGTTGCGAAATATATTGATGAGTCTTGTTCCAGACCTGCAGACGCCACATCCTCAGTGGTATGAAGCTCGACATCTAAGCCAAGTGTGCGAAGTACTAGAGTACTCGTGGAGGACGCGGGACTTTTGTTTATCAAGTAGAAAGGCTGGTGGGGGTCCGGCATGATCACTGTGGGTTCTCAAGTTTTAAGTCTGACCAGACAAGTTTTCCTGTAGACGTCTTGAAGCTAGTGCCAGAGCCCGGGACCAAAAGAAGAACAAAGCAGGCGACAAGAGTGGCGTTGTAGATGGTCGTTACGCGCCCAAAAGAGCTAGTCACATCCACCTCAGCTTGTCACGTAAAAAGAAGTCTTTGTCCAATCGCGTGTATTATATACTCTAGCTACAGACAAATAGTATTATGCATAGGACATATAACAATGAACAATATACAGTGCGAGCGAGCAACAACAAAAAGCGAAAATGCAACAACTTCACGAGCGACAACACATCTACCTACATATATGCTTACAGCACACTCGGCAGCCGATCAACACTGCCCAGAATTCTACTCTCCTCAAGCGGCCTAGACCACTTGTCTAGCACACAAATCAGTACCATCTTTCCCGAACCACGGGAACCAAAAAAAAAAAAAAAAGACTCACCAGGACATGCAACAAAATACCCTTCCAAAGCATTAACGAACCTCTCTTCATACTCAACCGGTGGCATAACCGTAACATCCTTCCCCGAATGAAGCCCGTGCTTCGCCTTATACTCTAACGTTTTCGCAAACGTATAGCTCCCTGTGCCAGCCGTTACATCGCTCCTTAATCGAATCCATCCAGTGAAACCAACTCACCGATTGTATCAACGAGTCCGCACGTAATCTGCTTGTTCTCAACGTCTATTCCAAGCAACAGGCTACCGAGCATCGAGCATCAATTTATCAAGTTCCCAGCTCCATCAATCAAAAAAAAACCACACTCACGAATAATCCATAATATTCATCTTTGTCAAAAAATCTGCATCGCTCCCCACAGCCTCTCCAAGGATCTTCTTCGACTCCGGTCGAACAAGCATCAACGTCTTCTGCAGCCCCTCAATCCACTCCCCATCAAACAACGTCTGCTGTCTCTTCCTCCTCCCACCACCACCATCCGAATCGCTCGTCGTAAGCTTCACCTTGCGCCCCTGAATACCCTTCAAATCAAACGCCTTGTCCACCTTGCGACCATAGAACAGATTCTCCATAATCACCAAATCGACTTTAGACTGGTTCGTCCCCGACTCGAGGTTCTTCACCTCTACCGTGTAAAATCCAAGTAATTTGACCATTACGCTTGGTCGCGAAGCCGTCGACTCGACGTACCGGAAATACGCCGGCGCAAGCTCCAATAAGACGTGCCTAAAATAAAAATAAGCTTCACCGTCCCAACTCCTTAACCTGTATATAGACGACACTCACAAATCTGCCACGTTCCACGCATTCACCAACGTCTTGATAACAAACCGATCATCATCCGTCTTCCAAAAATTAGCCTTACTCTTCCCCCCCTCCGCTGCCCAATTACTACTCCTCGACAAACTCTTCACAAACACATCATCATCCACACCACACCGTTTCCTCAATAAATCAAACTGCCTCGCGTAGTACACTACGCAAGACAACTTGAGCCGCTTCCCAACCATCGCCTCATACTTGATATGAGGCTTCTCATCGATAGTGTACCCATCATCCGTGAGTAGCAGCCCGTGGTGCATTTTTGCAGTCTGGGATGAGTTACCCCGTGGCGTGGACTGGCCACTTGACATCAACCGTAGCGCATAGCTCAAACTGTTCGTCAGCGTGTTCGCAAATAACGATGGCGTGTTTCCGTTACCCCATCCCCGTCCCTGATCCTGACTCTGACTTGCAGTCCGCCCAGGCGTCGCAGGTGGCGACTCCCTCGTCGAACCAGGATACACATAATCGACCTTCTCCTTAGGCGGGACATCCGGCGGCAGAAAACGCATATTACTAAACGACGAAGACGCAGACGCCGGTGACTCCCTCATCCTCTTCCTTCCCAAAGTCGAAGCTGGCGAAACACTCTCCGCATACTCTTTAGGAAACTCCAGCTTCAACGACTCCACACTAGCAGTGGCCTGCAACTCTTGCAGCATATTCCCAGCCGCGTCCGCCCCATCTGGAAGCCCAGCAACCTGGCCACCTGCCGCTTCCTTGTTCACCTGTACGTCAGGCTTGGGCAATGCACACGGTAGTATCGGCGTCGATGACAATCCCGAACCCAGCGCCATCGTTTTCAAAGTTGGAGTCCCATAACTCGACCCGCTCGGCTCAGCCAGCGTCCTCGACCGCAACATATCCCGTATAGAAAGTATCGACGCCGAATCTCGTGACACTTCTTTTCGCGTGACGACCGTTGCGCACACTTCTGGTTCATGCCAAACAACATCTTCCTTGTCGGGGTCGGGCTGCTGTGGCTGTGACGAGTTTGAGAAGAATTTGTAGCCTTTGATCGTTACTGCCGATCCAGCCGACGGCGTTGGCGGTTGCGAGGGAGGTGCAATTTCTGAGACACTACCTATATTTAAAGCGTTCGTCCCCGAACTCGACCGGTTAAGCAACACGCCGGATAGCTCCTGTTGATAATCCAACGAGCTGAAAACCTCATTTAGCCACAACTCTCATTCCAAGAAAATTTCAACTTACCTCAACGTAAACGCAATTATACTCCCCCGGTCGTCTTCATTCACAAGCACACTCCCTCCAGGCAATGCATGGCAAGTCTTACCCCACCACACCGGCTCCGGCGCATTCAAATCCCCAGCAAGTTCCAACTGCTGCTGCTGAAAATGCTTCTTCTTCCATGCCACAGTCCGTTTCTGCACGCCCCTTCCTGCCACCAAGAATGACCTCCGTACATCATTTAACGACGCTGCGGGAGTCTGCGAAAGCTGAGCATATAACAGCTGTTCCGCACGCTGAAACGAATAACGCATAGCCAAGAGCAGTCGCAGAGGGTCTGTCTCCACTAATTGCATAGCAGAAGCGTTGTCTTCACGGCTCACGCGGACAACGACGGGATCCATCATGTTCGAATTCAAGAGCGAAGAGTAGGCTGTATCTGTTGTTGTCGTTAGGTACGTCGAGACCGTCGATGTTTGCACGGGTTCAAAAGGAGGTATATTTTCGTACGATTCATCTGTAGCTGAAGGTAACCGCGGCAATGTCTTTTTGATCATGTCCGAATCGGGCCCAGCCAATAGCTCTTCCTACTCTCTGTGAGACAGCGTCAGGAACTAAACACGACCCACGTACGATTTTATCCAGGTAATCCGAAACAGTCTCAAAAAATGATTTAATCTGCCGACGAAGAACGGTCTGCGCTTCTTCCAACTGCGATTTGCGGTCTTGACAGTTATCCGGGCACATAGGATGACTTGCCCTTTCACCGCTACCGTACATCTGAAGCCTTGGAAGGTGAAGCTCGAAGATATCCTGTTCCTCCGACAGCGAAAACGCAACATCGCACGTATCGGTGGCGAAATGCCGGACAAAGTTGAACCGTATCGCAAACTTGGATGCATCCGACTGAGAGTCAGTCCCAGGTGTTGTATGTTCACAGATAGGAGACGAATGGATAGCAAACGAGTATATCAGCAATTCCAAATACTTTGCGAACGATAGCAAGCTAATTTCGAGTAAAGTCAGACGAACTAAGCCGGGCGGCTTGAACTTACTATGTCCCATCACACATCTCCTTCATAGCTGATTTGGCACCACAAACCGCACACGTCTCCCACATCATAATCTTCCCACTCCCGTTTTCATCACCCTGCTGCTCCCTATCTCTCCCACTAAAAGCAATATCAATCCGCGCCTTATCATGCATAAACTTGAGCTGGTGCTCTCCGCATTTATAGGTACACCCAGGCTCTTCACATGCAAGAGGGAACATGGTTGAAAAATTTATAATCACCTCCCCTAGCGTCGGATCCCGTCTACGTCCTTTCGCGTAGTACCAAAACGTTTTCCGACGTGGTCGGCCGCATGTAAGACGGGCAGGCTTGACAAGTTGCTCGTCCCCACCATGTGTGGATACAGTTGCAGGTTGAGGTACGTGCCGACTCACCAAGATGGACAAACACTGGTGATGAACAAACCCAGCAAGTCCAGTCATCTCTTTTCCATTACCGTCGTCCGAATCCCAACCTAGCAACGTCGTAAGTGCACATCGTTCCTTACCTCGCAAGTTGCGTGCAGGGTCTTTTTCCTCTTGCTGAGACAAATTGAGGAGAACCTCAGGTGGATGGAACGACACGTCAAACGAGGTCGACAAAAGATCTTTACCGTTCTCTATCCGACAAACAGTACTGAAAAATGGCCTGTTTGGGTCTTCTCTGGGTTTCTTGGGTCTCGCATGAACATCGCTTCCCCTAATCGAGAATCGACGGATCCGTTGCCCAAGACTGTCCAACGACGAACGGGGCGAAATCTCTCCTCCGCCCTTTCGCGGAAATTGTACAGAGTGGTTGCGGCTCAATTCTAAGCTAGGATATTCGTTAACTGAGGCGATTGTGCTTGAGCGATTGCTGTAAGCTCTCTTGGAGAACAGATTAAGCAAGGTAGACCGTAGCCCTGATCTACGGCGTGATTTGGTAATAGCGTCGTTGATTGTCTGTACGGACTCGGACTCGGACGGGGCGTGTGATTCGTATTTTGGTCGAGGGTATTTTAGGCGAACGTTTGAATCTGAGAGGACGTGTTGGTCTAGTATGAGTGCCAGGTGGAGATAAATGGACGCGCGGAGGATGGGAACTAGCGCTCGGTGTTGGGCAGGAGAAGAGACACCAGTAAGAGCAAAGGAACCACCAACGACCTGCAATTGGGTCCGTTCGGACAAGGCCACAGCCGCTGCGGATTCCGCCGAATGAGATTTTTGCACGGGATCAAATGAGGAATGACATACATTCCCAATCATCCAGTCCACACAGAACAGTAGCATTTGGTGGTGGAACCCCAGGCATGAACATGCAGCTCACTTGATGCGGCACGGGGCTGAGTAACCCTCCCCCTCCGGTCTCCGATACTCCAGAAACATGAGTCCCAAACGGGGCAACGCAAAGAACTAGATGGTTAATGACAGGATTCGGCGAGGGTAGATCTGGTAGGGAAGAGAACTTTTGCATTTGAAGCAGGATTTGGGGTTTCTCATTCTTCTCCTTCTCCACGTCAACTCCTTCATTACCGGACGACGACAAATCTAAATTCGTCGACGAGCTCAAAGCAGCGTCCACTCGTCCCTTCAAAGGTGCGGTGTCTTTACCTCCCTGCACCTGACCGTGACTCCTCCTCACAGCTTCCTTCCTCCTCCTGAACCCACCCAACCAGTCCTCACAGGCAACACGAGCACCAAGCTCATCCAACACGTCTTCTATAGCGCGCGTCCAGTCGTCCAATCGTCTTTCAACGCCCGGATCATCAATTTCCGATAAGATATGACGTATGAATCTCGAGCGGTGATTCTGCGCTTCGCTGCAGAGCGCGGTGAGGCGTGTTTGTGGAGGTATGTCTGGGAGGGGTTTTTGCGCGCCGCTCATTATGTGGGGTTATATGTGGTGAGTGTGAGGATGGGAGCTGTTGGCCGGCTCAGGCGGGATATGAGGACAACTTGCTGTACATGACCGAATTGGAGACTCGGGTGTGAGTGATGTCGTAATTGTGGGCTGTGTGTGCTTGTTTGCTTTTGTGATAAGATAGGGCAACAGGTGCTTCTCACTGGCAAGCTCTCAAAGGTGCCAGATAGCGTTTATTGGCGAAGGAGATAGCCGAGGAAATAAGGTTTGAGTTGTATTGGACGTTTCGCGTGCTTTCTCGAGCTGTTACTTGCTAATGTTGACAGAAGCAATAGAAAAGATGTTGATAGAGAGTATCGACATTTTTCCCAGGCCTGCGCGCCTTTCACGCGTTGGTTTCACCCCTCCACCACAACCTCGTAGCAACGGGAGCTCGGTCGGTCCTTGCGGCCAGCGTTGCTAAAATACAATCTCGTACCACGGCTCGTGAGAGGTTTTAACAAAAAAGAAATTACTTTCATGTGTGAGACATTCACCGGCATTTATGCGAACCACACACGTCCGCACACGCATGTATTAAAGAGTACATCACGCACGTTCATGGAGCTACACCTACCGCCGCATGCTCCCTCACCATCCACAATCAGCTATATCCGTGCCAATTACCTTTTCGCGAGTCCGAGTCGCAGGGACGTGGGGAAAACAATACAAACGTTTCAGAATAAACTTTAAGTAAACGTTTCACGCACATAATATACACGCTGCCTACCCCATCCCAACTTCGTCATGCCAAGGAGTAGCAGTAGCATTACGCTTACAGCTTACATAGTACATAGTCATACACTTGGGATCGGACCTCGAATCTGGGGGTGCAACAAGTACATGAACCAATCTGGTTTAGTCGGTTTGGCATAAACAAACATTCAGGTTCGACGAGGCTCTGAACATCCGTGGCAGCTTTACTGCTGTATTCTTACTCGGGCAGCATTAGCGATCCTGCTCCTCGAACGTCACACTCTCCCCCGGTCGGCCTCTCTTACCCGTTTCGTCATTTGATATCAACGCCATCTATCTTCATGCTCTCGTCCGTCGCTGCAGTATAATTCCAGACGCTGAACACCAACCCCACGAAAAAGAAAAAAAAAAAAAAACAAGAAAAGAAGCGAAAGAAGGCTACTTACACTTGTAATGGGTCTTAGCATTCCAGTAGCAACTGCGGGTGCGTCTTCCACTCTATCCCCGTTCCAAAAACATACATTCTAACCAAGATATCGCGCAATTACCGACGTGCATATCCAATTATTTGACTGTTTTCGATAATAGTCGGTATATCAGCAGGTCATGCCGTCGCGGTCGTTTCAACTTGTTTTCGATTGGCGTTCAAAGTACTCAAGCAACGTCTGTGGTGGGATGACTTTTGGGCGCTGATCAGTCTCATTGTGTTAATTACCCAATGGGTTTCGGCCGTGGATGAACCGAGGACTACGTCGCGTATGTTTTGTGTTCTATTTTTGACATGTTTTCTATACATCTAACACGGTCGTTTTGGCTTTGAAGCGCATGCTGTTATAAATTTGTGGCAGATTTCATACCAGAGTATATATATCTTGTCGCTTTGGTGAGTTGGTGTATGATAAAAAAAATTTGGCTGAATGGGACGATGCTAACTGTCCTGTTTACTTGAAGGGCCGCTCGGCTAAGTTTGTCAGTAACTATTGTAAGATTATGTCCAGAAGGCATGATGCGCACGATATGCAAAATCGTCGCTGTTCTATTTGGCCTCGTCGCCTTCTCCCTCATCGCATACAAGACGATACAATGTGGTCTACATAATAGAGGAGGAGTCGAGTTTTGTGCATTTGATACCCCATTAGCGGTGGTTGAAATAACTTGTGCGTTCCATCTCTTTTCGTCATCCCTCGTTTTTATATATATAATTTATTGAACGTGCGGTTGAAGGTGATATTCTTGCCGACTCGTGGTTGGTCGGGGCACCCATCCATATGTTATGTCGTATGAAGCTCCCCGGAAGACATTTGCGAATGCTCATCGCGATATTCACTCTAAATATACTAACCTCCTTTGCCAGCATCGCACATTCCGTTCTCTTGCTATTGCACAGAGAAGGTCCATCTTTCATAACCGGGAACGCTCAAGTGACTTTTTTTCCCTTCCTTTCTTTCTTCCTGCATCATTATCTCATTTAATTTCAATTTAGTGCGCCACGTCATTATTTGTATGCAACTTGCTTGTTCTTGTAACGTTCCTTTATCGTCGGATTCGGAGCAACCAAGAAGAAACAACTCTCACCGAACCATCGGAATCCGTAACACACACAAGAGCAATACGCTCTCCTCCGACTCGTCAGAGTGGAGTACTCTCACCAGGCAGGGTTGAACTTGGTGTCGTACCCATGAGTGAAAATGGGATGGATATGATGCCCGCTCGCCCTAGCCTCTGGCCTGGCTCACTGCCGTCGCTGCCGTACGATTTATCCCCATCGAGTACATTCCCAGACCTGCCTCCACGTCGCAGGCGAGCTGAAACGAACACGTCTAACACGAGGACCGGCAAATGCGCTGCATCCCGGAAATCTGAATCTTCTTTACCGCCACCCCCTTGTCCTTTATCACCTACTAATACCTTCCCTGATCTCCCTCCGCGTCGGCGGCCTCTACCAGGGAGTGCCGAGGATATGGACAGACGTCGTCTACCATAGCAGATGTCAGAGCAGTAATTGTCTAGTGAAATGTAACATATGTAAGATGCATGTAGTACATAATGGGTGCGTGGGAATGGGTGCTTACGTGATATGTCATTAGCGTCCACCAGCGGGCGGGCGGCCTGAGAACGGAATTGAAAAGGACTGACAACGGCCTTCACACTCCAGCCCACACACCTCGTCCCCTTCTCTCCTTCAAACCGGACTCAAGATACCACATCCATCAACGATACCACTCCATTTTATCCTATATTCCCTTTCTAAATGCCCGCTATACCCAAGCCTGGTCCTGCCCTCTTCCTCGGAATCGAGTTGGCCACCGACCAGCTGCGCGCTTCCATCGTCGATGAGAGTCTCGAACTCGTCGGCGTAGAATGCGTCGACTTTGATACCGAGTTGTCTGAATACAAGTAAGTTCCTTCGTTCGTTGATGGGTGCCTTTTTTTTTTTTTCTTTCCTTTTCCTTTTCGCCGAATTGCCCTTTCTCGTTTCGATATCGATCAACTGATTGTATGTGCGTACGCGCACTTTTTTCCCTTTCCCTTTTCACCTTTTTAGAACGCAAGGCGGGATATTCACGACTCCAGGAGAAGCGTACACGACGCCAGTCGAAATGTGGATTAAAGGACTGGGTAAGTCAGATTGCTATAGGTCGGATTGTCTAGGGCCCAAGCGTGTGCACGAGTTGGCTTTTTCTTGCCTCGTGCGCATATGCATACATGCTCTCCCCTTTCTTCCCATCTGTACGGCGGAACCAATTTATTTCTTTTTGGTTTTCAATTCATTTCTTTGATCTTTGCCGCGGTTGATTTGCTGATCGAGATCATCCCTTATTGAATCTTCACGTGACAGAAACCCTTTTGCAAAAATTGGCTAGTCACCCGGATTTATCCCGCGTTAGAGCTATTGGCGGTGCTGCTCAGGTACGTGTGTGGTTTTGCATATCGGTAGTGTGTTCTGATTGTGCTGGTTGACAGCAAGCTTTGGTGTGGTGGAAGTCAACCGTCGTGCCCTCCTTGTCGTCCCTGGACCCGCATGTTCCCCTCAATTCCCATTTMACGTCCCATAACTTTTCGTTACCCAACACGCCAACCGCGCAAGACACCTCGTCGCACACGCATGCACTGGCTGTTGAAGCTCTTCTCGGTGGACCGGACCACATGGCTTCCCGCGTGGGCACCTGCGCGAGTGCCTCGCTGGTTGCTGCCCAGCTCCTGCGGGTAAGGGAAGCATGGCCGCAGGACGTATGGGCGCGCACAGGACGAATCCAACTGGCAAGTGCGTTTATCTGCAGCTTGATCACCGGAAAGTGGCAAGGGATGAGCGAGGCAGAGGCGTGCACGACAGGCATGTGGATTCACGGTGCCAATACGAATGCGGGGACTACCGGCCAAGGGCACTGGGACGAGAGTGTGCTCGATATCGTGGGTGGAAGCAGAGAGGAGGGTCGTAGAGTTAGGGGGTGGTTGGGAGAAGTTGACCTCTCAGGAGGTAGTAGACGTGTCGGGAACGTCTCGAGATATCTTGTGGAGCGATATGGATTCGATCCTGGTGCGTTTGCATTCCATATCAGGTTGTGCGTTGCTTGACTGATACACGGTGTCCGTCCGTCAAGATACGGTGGTTGCGCCTTTTTCTTCCGATTTCCTTTCTACGTATCTCTCACTATGTCCGTCTCCAAATGACGCTGTTTTATCGTTCGGACCCATGGATACATTAATGACACCTGCGCATCATTATATTCCTACACGACTGTATAACCTATACCCTCATCCTGTTCAGGAGCCGGGCGAGAAGCGGAGGTATATTGCCGCCATTTCAAGCAGGTGGGTAGTTATATATACATTGCTGGTTGCGTTGGTTTCCCAATATGTTGCAGAAATGCCGATGTTCCTCGCGCTCTCGTCCGCGACATGTACACTAAGAGTTGGAGCGCGTTTGACCGTCTCGTGGCGATTGTTCCACCGGGCGGTTCTATCGGGTACATTCATATCCCCTCCGTCTGTAACCTTACTAACATTTATGGAAGGCTCGACGACAAACTATTCAGCTTCTGGCACTTACAATCCGATACTTATCCTTATTCACACGTTAAAGGCATCTACCGCTTCGAAACCGGCATCAAAGTCAACGAGTACCGCGATCTTCGCGCGAATCCTCGGTGTCTTTTAGAATCCCAAGTCTTATCCTTCCGGATAAGGTGGTCTAGAATACTCGGAACGGCTGTGCTCGGAGGGCCACGTAAGACGGGCGGGTTGAACCAGACTCCGCCGATCCCTGCGTCTACCATGAGACCAGGGCAGGCAAATGCGAATATCCCGCCTAGCCTGGGTCTTACCTTTGACCCATATGACCATACCGTATTACCGTCGAGGGTGTTGGCGACGGGCGCTGCGGCGAACTTTCCTAGCATTGCAAACCTCGTCGGGGACGTATTCAATGCTCCTGTCTTTGTCCCGACGACGCAGATCGACTCGGCGCAGGTGACTCCACACCGGAATGCGCCTACGCAGGGTTTCCCGGGACGTGCTGCACTTGGGGGCGCGTATGTTGCGCGATGGGTGTGGGGGAAGGAGTGGGGAGTGGGTGGGTTGGGAGTGTTCGAAGATGAGATAAGACGGCTGTTGGGGAAGCGGTGGGTAGCGACTGGCGGTGTGCCGTTGCGGACGGGCGTTAATGGTACGGGTGGGATGGGAGGGAGTGGTTTGGGTGGATCGAGCGCTGGGGGCAGCGGGACGAGTACGCCGTTTGGGCACCATGGGAGAGGTGGCCTTGGTGCTACGGTGTTTAGAGAGGAAGAGGAAGACGAGGAGATCCAGATTAGGCTGCAGGCTGCAGCTGGCCTTGGACTCGGCCCTGGTGTGATTGGCAGTGGGCTCGGTGCGTTCGATGCGGTCGGCGGGAGGGCAAGGGCACAGACAACGACGTCTGCGATGGATACGTTGGGCTCGAACCCGAGTTCAAGGCTGACGCCTTCGACGACATACACGACTCCTGATTTGGGGTTGTTGGCGCCCCATGCTCATTCTTCGGGGACGAATGGAGGTAATGGGTCACCTGGAAACGGGGGTGGGAATGGAAACGGAACTGGGACTGGGACTGCGGGGAACGGGACGACCACTGCAACGACGCCAACACCTCTCACGCCCATCACGGCACTGCCTACTGCAGATGGAGAGGCCCAGATCGGTCTTGCCAAAGTCGCCGAACCGGACTTGGACTCGTTCCTGACTTATGCGTCGATTGTGCCCGAGTATTGCCGTTTGGAGAGTATGCTGATCAAGGGGATCGTTTGATGTAGGAGGAACAGACTTGCAAGGTGCTACGCGAGAACAACCTAGGGTGGGGCACTGCTACTACTTATGTGGCTTGTTTGTTGTGGCGCTTCGTTGTTCCCTCTCTCTCTCTCTCTCTCTCTCTCTCTCCTCTCCCACAAATTTCTTGGATATCAACTCCTGTTTTTTTCTCTCCCCTCTGGTTTCTCTCGTGCTTACTGGTTCCTCCTCTCTTTGGCTCCTCTGTCCCGCTGTTACTTAGCAAGGATCATGTATTCGCGTATCTAAATACATTTCTGACTGACTATCGTTGCAATGTTATGTGAGGTGAGGGTGCGTCTGTATTTTGTTTAGTAAGAGTGAAGTGACTCGCTTCGCCTCTGGTCCATTAGTTAGTGAGCTCTCTGCTTGCCTGCCCTCTGTATGGGAGGTATGGTATGCCGTATTGAAGGTTGGGATTCTCGTGTATGTATGGTGTCATGATTTCCTATGTATTGCTTTTTTTTTTACCTTTAGTACCTCAAAAGGCATTCCTTGTAAAAGGTACAGTTGGGGACAAGCGAAGCCATCAAAGTTTGAGACCGAATTTTCTAAGTCCGCGACAACAATCTGATGGCCTAAAAACCCTCGGAACTATTGTACTTTGTACTTCTCTTGATGTTTATACAAGCCAAATTTGAGAATTCAAAAAAATCAGGATTCCTGGCCCCGATTTTTGGCATACAGTAAAAAAAAATCACAAAAAAATCAACATTTGTGATATACAATTTAAATCTAAACAAAGGTTGATGGGTAGATGAGCCCTGCAATGCTGAAAAAATCATTTGTAACTAGTGATAGCAAGGGGCTGGCCTTGTAAAAGGGCTTGCAATGTTAAAAAGGACACACAGTACTTGTGTTGGAAATACACTATACACCCTAAATAATGTATACAACTAATTAATAGAAAAAGCAAACAATTTAAAGAAGTGTTGTGCAGCTATGTATAACTATAGCAGCACTCATTTTGATGTTTTGACATGCTTATATAAAGTGTGGGAAATTTTCTGAAAACAACATGCCATCATTTCAATGACCAGCACAAGATGCCAGGAGTAGTTAATTGTATTAGTATTAATAAATATAACTTTTTTTTTTTGATAGGAACTTAGGGTTACACTAAATTTAGAACCTTTTTGAGGAACTGAGGTTTGACTGTAAAACAGCCCACCTTTTATACATTGGGGATGGCACATGGGCCATTACTAATTATACAGCTATTTTACCTATTTGGTATTGTAATCTATCTATATCCTACTGTGACACAGTAATGGTGTCATGCACAGTCCACAGTAGCTTCTATCTACTTGGGTCTACATATTATTGGATTGATAGTCAATTACTGCTAATTCCTTTTGTATATATTTGACAGGTAATTATCATTATACCCTTTGGTATATTTGACAATTAATTTCCATCAATCCCATATGTGCTTATCTCCATATTCTATATCTAGATTGTGATCTATTGTCTAAGATGTATCTACAATGTATCTAAGATTCTATCTACAGATTCTATCTAGATCTTGGTGAACTAGTTTATGAACTAGTTTAGTATTATAATTATTACACTTTGATGAACTGACTTATGAGCTAGTTCATTATATTACTAGTGTTATATATAGCTATCTGATCTTAGATAGATAGTTTATTTTCAACACACACTATAAATAAATGTTCACATAATATGTAGTAATCACTATTAGCATAATAGGATCAATCTCTGATAATTACATTAGTTATATTACTACATATTACACATGTATTACTAAAATAACTGAACATACAGTGGCTCACAAAACTGAGTCAATGTTTTGCACTTTTGCATTACTTGTTAAATAACTTATCAGCTATAATAAATATAAACAAAGTATTGGTGCATCATGAAAAGGGTTTTATCAGGGCTATCCAGTGCATAAGAAATTATGTAATTCCAATCAAATACTGTGA
>JNHY02000093.1:0-54166 GCA_001691755.2 Amanita polypyramis BW_CC | reverse complement strand
TGCCCTGCTTTTCAACAGCACATGTGTGCAATGGTGCCACTCATTGTTATCCACAGCAACATGCTGGCAGAACTACCTTCCTAAAAAGGTAAGTATGTTCAACTTATGTTCAACTACATAAAAGCATAGGTTTCACATGTTTCTTATGTGATTCTGGGGGGTTTCTAGGTTTCTGAATCTACTGGTGATGTCATTTTGGTGCAGAAATGCAAAAAAAAAAAAGGAGATATGAGCATAAAACAATGATACTTAAGTCATTATGTTTATGTCATCAAAAAAACTGGTTGCAACTGGTTACAACCAGTCTAAATATTATTCCTGACTGCCTAGGACCAGTCTTTATTGGTTTTGGTCCAGTCTGAGCAAAATAAAAAAAGACCAGACTTTAAAACACTATCTCCATTGCTACACACCCCACTCTACATTCAACCATTCAATCCTTACCTACCTGTCCCAATACCAGCCCACATCCCTTACCTACCTTCGAGTAGCCACTACTCAACCGCTATGTGTGTCTTAGGTACTATGCGACGCGGTATACAAATGTAGCTAAAAAAAAATAATACCATTTCACGTGGATCAAAAACCGCCAAAGGGACATTCTTCGGTCCCATTTTGGTTGGTTCCGGGAATACCAGGGGAACGGATTGCGCTGTACTCTCGCGATTAACGGCCAGATTTCTCACTGGGTATCACGTTCCACTTAAATTTGCACAACTTTGATTTACATGGCCGCGGCATAGTGTATACAACAGCTAGAAACACTCAATAAGGATATTCAGAAACCATATACATTAAGCCTCAGTAGAAAAGATCAAAGATCAATGCACTCCATTAACTATCAAAGCAGCTGTGGCTCTCGCATCCTCTGCTGTGTCCTTTCGGCTGCTGCATCGTATACATACTTCACAGGAGGATGCAACCATGAGTCCCGCTCGTCCTCATCCTGATCGGAATCTAGTTGGTTGTCGTTACTCAAAGAATCTCGCTCGACTCGGTGCAAGTCTGGATCAAAGTCTGGTGTAAAGTAAGGCGATCAAACGAGCAAGTAGTAGAGTAGATATAGGACGTACCACTAGAAAGGACGCCTTCAACCAACCTACGCTTGCCCAAAGCCTTTGCGCTGGGATTCACTGGTGTACGGTCTGGATTTCGATCATCGTCATTGACACTGCCAATAGCGGAGAAGTTGTCTCCCAGATGTATATTGGCAAGTGCGTTCTGGACTTGAGCGTCTGTCGGCTCGGCACGTGGTTGTTGATCATTGGAGTGCAATCCGGAAGATGGTGCTCGTGATATGAGTGGTGCCTGAGGTAAACGTGGACCGTGTGGCGCTGCTGGTGGGGGAGCCAATAGCTGGCTTTGATTGTCAAGGCTTGACTGTGACCGTGAGTGATAAAATGGCTGAGACTGAGCATGACGTGGAGGCGTGTCTGAATGTAGTGAAGGGGATGGGCTCCTTGATGATGCTGTCTCAGTAAGGCTCTGGGGATAATCCGACGAGTACCATATGTCTGGGTCATGGTACTGTAAGAGATACAGTTAACTGGATAGCAGGGAGAGGAATGGCTTAACCTACCCGGGGAATCATCCTCGTGACCTTACGGCTTATGTCCTCTGTCTTGCGTTCCACTGCTACGCGTTCTAGGTCTTCGTACTGCTTAAGAACAAACAGTAGTTCTTCATTGGCCTTCAGTAATTCCCCTAGCAGCTTCTCTCCTGTTGTTTGTGCACCTTCGTGACCGTCTAGGTCACCAGCATGAGGTCCCTGGACTGCCTCGGGAAGCTGTCCTCGTGCAGATCGCGAATGCTCCGCGCCCGCAGTGGCCCATGGTATCTGTCCATATATGAGTTCCTGTGATGAACGACATTTCGCGTAGAATTCCTGCGGTAGTAATTAGGTTCTAATCAAAAAGGTAGGAAAGCCCCCAGAAAGAATTACTTTAATAACCGCATCGGTCTTTAGTCTCTCCGGTTTACATGCACCGAGAGCATCAGATAACAAAGCAGCATTTCCCATGCCAATATGACACTCTTGAAATAGTCTTCGTATATCTTCTTCTGGGGGTATGATCCGATCCTTCGCCACGCTCCGTTTCTCAGTAAGCTGCAGAGGCAACCGGGTCAGCCAGTGCTCCAGATAGATGAAGTATCATCAGATTCACAGTATTTTTCAAGAATACGGGAGCCGGTGTAGTTGATGTAGGGTACTGTATGGCGAACCCAGTTATACCATTCTGTAGGCTGGTTGGTGGATTAATCATGGAGTCATCTACGTCGAAAGGAACGCCCTCAGATTTATATGTTAATACAGCCTCGGCTGCCACTGCTGTCATACTCACTTCCTCGGGTTTTTCCGTCGGTTTGATTTTCCTCCAGAGGCTGCGAATGCTAGAATCCTTAGGGCCTTCCATACTAAATTATAGGCATTGTTCTAACGCGGTATAACTTACTGTTATATGCGGCGGCGGCGATAACATCAAGTAACCGCTCTCGTACCACAGGTAGCGTCCCATGCGAAGCAACCAATTCCTCCAGAGTGGAAAGGAATTTGCGACTGGCTATTTCTGAGGCAAAAACTTCTGAGCAATTACGCGACATAATTGCCCACAGCTGTTCTAATGAGGACGGTACATGAATATATATGCATGAGGACCTACTCGAGCGGCTGATAGCTGAGCCGGTGGTTCACCGTATCTCCACAAATGTGAATCGAATGCGCCAATTTCATAATAAAAGTGCTCACTTGAACTCTCTCCGCAAGGCCCTGACGGCCTCTTTCGCGTTATTCTCGTTAGCCGACGCCCTGTCACACACCTCGAGAACCAACATCCAATCTTCGGATGCTGTGGCAGTCAGAAAGCCTGTAGATTGCCAGTCTATTCTGAACACCTTGCAGAGCAATGAATGGATTACCTATCATTCGGGTGAGTTCATTGTCATCCCTGGCTTCCTTTTCCCTGCCTCTATCCTTTCCAGGTATCTTCTCCTTGTTCCTATCTTTACCGCTAACCCAAAATGCTCTCCGTTCCTTCTTATCTCCCAGACCTTTGTCCTGCTCCCCGTGGCGAGGTTCAGATATTTGCGATCTTTCCTCCTTTTGTGTTTGTATTTGCTGTTCGCTTTGTCTCGCAGGATCAAGCGACCTGAGAATTCCAAGAGCAACAGGTGCACCAGACGATTGTTTCTTCCTAGGAATATTTGCTGATTGCGGTGGCTCGCGATCCTTAGATGCAGGTTTGATCAGCGGAGTATGTAACGAGCTGTATGGCGAAGGAGATCGTTGCACAGGTGGGCTTGGCAAAGGAGGAGAAGCCCCTGGTGGTAGCGAGGAAGCGCGTGATGGCGCCAGAGCACGAGAATCGTCGTGTGTAGAGACGACCTCCCATTGTTGATCCTCCGCTTGATGGATGTAGTCGCGTGGATTGCTGTTAGGATATAATGGAGGTATATTTACTGTTGGATGCTGGGTATAAATTGCGTGTTGTGCGTGTATTGGCGTTGAAAAATGACGATCCTTGGCGAACAATCAGCATACGCCGTAATACAGTTGCCGAGCATACCTCAGCAGGCCCTTGGGAGTCCTTGGCCTGCTTCGAGTTCTTTTGCCTGCTGCCAAAGAGCCTCATCATCTATGGCCAGAAACGAAACGGACAACAGGTGCCCAGCCCTAGGGGCTGTGCCAAAGTTACATTCGCCACGTGCTATTATGTAATACTACCTGATATGATCGAACAGCATCTCCGTCGCAGCCGCCAGGGCAGGAGCCGTATATTTAAACGTCTGAATGTAAGCCATCATCTCCCCACAGCTTTGTTCTTCATTGGGATCATACGGCCCGCAGCTCGAAATTATAACGAGGGGAATATCCTTTCGTCGATATTTGAGAACCCTCTCCAGAGCTATCTGTTGCCATGTTGCCGTAATAGCATTACGCAACACAAAAATAATCGCCATCGCTCCGGAATTCTGTAAAGCCTTAGCATCTACAGCGAGGCTGTTCTCTGATGGTGCCGGCGAATTTCATGTATGGCGTTCCTGCTGTGTTTCTGCTAGCCGCCCGTGTCAAATCTTCTGCATTATCAACTGCTCTGTTGATACTTTGCATTTGCGGCGTTAACAATATCACAGGTCCCTTCTTCAGAGGAAGTATGTTGCCATTTTGCCATACAAGGGTCGTGCTTCTCCTGTACGCATCTCGGCTGAGCGCTGCGTTCAATTCCTTAAGCACCGTCCATTCCCTTTGGACCATCCCATCCACCAATAATAAGATCCTTCATTCTTCCAACCCTTTCCCTCGCTTCCTTTACATCAGCTATTTTCAGCCTCCCGTTCTGCGCAGCGGCCCACACCGCCTCAATTGCGCCCACTTGTCTTTTCATCGTATGACATATCATGGCGATGTCCGCACCTGCTTCGAGTGACCTCACGGCGCCTTCTTCGACGCCACAGCCGCCTTGTTCAGGGCTCGCAATAGCTTCCATATCAAGACAATCAGTGACGATGACTCCACGATAACCCATTTCTTGCCTTAAACAGCCCTGTTGTAAGCACAGAGGACAAAGCTTCAAAAGGAACAAGTTCCATTGACTTGAGCGCTTCCTTAGCTTTCATGTTTCTTGGCAATGCAAGATGCGAGTCGATGTGTGTGTCTCCGTGGCCCGGAAATGCTTTGCACACTGCGCAACTCCGGCTGACGCTAGACCATTGATCACCGCACAAGCAAATCGAGCTACTCTGGTTGGGTCTAGACAACACGTATCAGTCTTACTGAATAGGCATTATCCCATATGCATCGCCATCCCCAAAAGACCTGACGCCTGCGTGACCGTCGTGACCGTCGTGATCAGAGAGATAATCTCAAGTCAGCATACATACCAATAACCGGATTCCTTGGATCCGAATTTACATCTGCAACAGGGCTATATGACCAATTGATACCGGCCAGTTTCAGTTCTTTTCCACAGGCGGCAGCTACTTTTTCTGTGAATTCCACGGAGCCAGTAGCAGCCATCGCCATCGCGCCAGGACTACAACATTCATCATGTTTACTATTCCTATTTTTACTACTTACAATTGTGTCCCAGCTATTGGTGAACTGACACATGGACATCCTCGTTACGCGGGTGAATAAATTATGTATGTACAATGCATACCATTCTCTTGATCGGTCCCTATCAGCAATAGTCGTTCATGACCGCATTCCTTTGCAAACGCTTGAAGCTGGCGGACAAGCCGGTACACCTGCGCAGTGTCTGCAGTAAATCAGTTCTTCGTGATCTAAAGGGTATATCTCTTTTCCACTTGCCTTTGACGTTTCTTTTCATAAGAATGATATTCCCAGCGTGGTAGTCTCGTATGAGTGTTCTAACATCCTCGCTCGGCTCATACCCGTGAAAACCAAACACGAATCGCTTCGTATGGAATATGAATGTCATGTACGTACCAAACATGTAAACCACGCACCTGCCCTATAGCCCTCTTTACCTCGTCGCTCAAGACGCCATGAGGGCAGCCGACACTCGTTGTGAAATTCAAGCGAGACAAGCTATTATATTCACGAGGCATGCTGTAAACCTGTAGTACCAACAATAATCAAACCATTGATTACAGTGCTAACCAGATACAAAGGCTAGAATTACAATGAAGGGATAGGAATAATAACCAGCTCACCGCCACGGCAGACACACGTAATAAGCGATACAGCGGAATAGATCAAACTCAGAAGCGAAGAAGTCATAAGAGGTCGTCGACAAGCAAGAACTGGGATCCTCGAACACGAAAAGTAGTCAAAAAGGATAACAAATAAAGATACCGTTAGCAAGCGCAAACGCAATTAATTGAACATTCATATGTTCCTACAAATTTTCATTTGTTACTTTCGACCAATGTTTCGTCGCCAGCGATCGGCTTGCGGGCACTTGACGGGGGCGATTGTGCTTCGCCGTTGGTCACAAATTTCCGCAATTGCCGCTGTTCTTTTAAAAATGTCTTTGCAAATGCCCGTGGTGCACCGGCTATTGCCTCTGCGAAAGCAAACGCCAAACCAGTTGATGCGTTCAGTACACGCCACCTGAAGCCGAGAATATCGAGACCAAAGATTCCAGTGTGCGTCTCGACAGACATGTATGGATACGCAATTTGTGCGGCGAGTCTGACGATGGATGCAGTGAGAGGATCAAAGGGAATAATTTGCGATGCAGATAGCGGTGAGGAATTCACTCCCGGATTGAATGAGATGAGATTTCCGACG
The DNA here is from genome assembly GCA_001691755.2 of Amanita polypyramis BW_CC. NCBI lineage: Eukaryota > Fungi > Basidiomycota > Agaricomycetes > Agaricales > Amanitaceae > Amanita > Amanita polypyramis. The sequence goes on along the minus strand of JNHY02000093.1, from coordinate 47,913 downwards.
ATGGCTGGTAGGAGAAGTGATGGGATAAACCAATGAAGCAAGACGAGCCAGAATGCTCCTGTCTGGAAAACAATTAGGGGAGGATATATAACGGGAAAGGAGAGAACATGTTTTCCAGGAATCAAGGATATCTTGAAATCCGTTAGACGGTGAGTATGGGTAGTGGCACTAACTCACATAGGCCACCTTCCAGGGAATGACTGCACCAAGTAGGTATAGCAATTCGATGACGACCGTTAGGGACCAGATGTTGCGAGAATTTGAAAGGAACTAAACAACAATTGAATTGATCCTCAACCGACTGAGAATGAACATACGCTACGAAGTGCGACCAGCATTTCTGTGCCGCTTTGAAGTATATCAGCTTGCCCCGCCTGGAGCCGCGCAGCACTATGGTACAGTGACTTTGGTGCATGTTCCGCAGGTACTTTCGGTGAGCTAGGTGGTGGACGGCGGGGTGTCTTCTCTGTTTCAACTTTGGACACCTTAGTTAATTTGGTTGACGTTATTTCCGAGACCGAAAGTGGTGTCTTTATCTGGTTCACATCGGTTACAGGTGAGGGCTCTTCAATACTTTCCAATGCAGAAGCACGCAAATCATCCTTCACTTTCGTTGAGGCAGGTTTGAAATTTGATTCTCCTGCGGAACTGACGAAACGACTATTGATTATCCTATCGGTAAGATGTCGCGATGAAATGAATACACGCACGAAGGTTTCTCTAGATGAGGCTGTATGTTTCTTCGCTTGCGGGAGTATAAACCAGCAAACTTGGGGTTATCTTCCAGAGTGTCCTGGTGCTCGTCGAGGTGATCTTTGATACGAGTATGTAGGCTCTCTCTGGTGCCTTGGTCACTTATTTTCAGAGCAACAGCGATTTCCTGAAGCTCCGACTTCTTCTTTTGCTGAAGGCCGCCAGCGTATGCGACGGGAGACATGATGGAAGAGAACAAACAAAGTAAGTCACGTTTGCGGCGCGTGTCTCTTTGGGACGCGTCGCACGTGATGCCGATAGTGGCTGTGCTGTGTTACCACCCGTCCCAAGCTTTCGTCTCCTATCTATGTCGGCCTTTCTCTCCTTTTTGTGCCTCTTGCTCGCTGGACGAGGCAAGTTTCTAATATCACTCAAACCCCTCTCCTAACACTGTATATAGTCTTGGCTACTTTCAATATCACAGTAGGCGACCAGGTTTTGTTTGCTGCCAATATTCTAGCGATACCCGACAGCCCTGTCACGTCCGCTGTAAGCTGCAGTCACTCTTTTTAGCTGGCCAGCTAAGGAAAAGTGTAGTGTAGTAACAATTGCTCGTTGGCCGAAACTAGCCTGAACAACTGCCATGATGATAGTGCTTGTCTGTGCCAAGCCATCACAGTTTCAAGATTACAGGCGTGCGAGCAGTGCATGTTCAGCTTTCTCGTAGCTAACTTCCAGGAGGCGCCGGATATTAGAGTCGGGTCCCAGGCTGTCCTCACTGCATACAGTGCAGCCTGTGTTGCTGCTAACCAGACGCTAGATGCTGCAGCCACGAAGCTTGAGTCCTTGCCTGGCTGGAACGGGCCTACGGATGTCGTGATGGGTACCGGCGGCAGCGTAACAGTGGTAATCGTAGGCGGGTTGCTGGGCGTGTCTGCATTGCTTCTGCTTGCTAATATGTAGGGTAGTTGAGTCGCACGGTCCGTGTATGGTAGCTAGTTCCCATGAGATGGCACAAAAATCAAGGTGGAAAGGACACCTCCCTTGCGTTTATCCTCCATGTCTCATATCAAAGCTGTCTCCCGCCCTCACAAGCCCAGCGACTCAGATTCCTTCAAATGGCGCGCCCAGGCTCGCCAACTCCAGGAGCTCTTTCCAACGTGGTCCAACGACGGTAGTTGTGTCTTGTACTGTTTCCACACGCGACTCATTTTTCTCCTCGATATCTCATAAAGACATCCAGTCTCTTCTTATCGAAGTCGCTGGCGATGTAGAACAGGCCGTAACTAGGATTACTGAAGGTGCCCTCCGGCGCTATTTGCACTTGGAAATTTTCTCAGATTGCCCTTCACAGGTTCCGCTGAACAATGGGCTGTMACCCGCAAAAAGGACAAGAAACATACTACCGCTTCTTCGCACCCTCAGAAGGAGTCACCCCCTGTTCGCGGCGATTCACGTGGTGGAAGAGGTGCGCGTGGCGGTCGCGGTGGGTCCGGGCGAGGCGGCACTGCAGGTAGAGGTCGCGGTGGCTCAGCTCGGGGCGGTGCGGTAAACGGGCACATATCTAGGACGGGAACCCCTCGCCCAACGTCCACGGCGCCTCACTCCGATGCTACTCCATCCGGCGAGCAGACAGAAAAACCAAGTGCTTCTCAGGATGCGTCGACCGCTCCCGCTCCCACCGACAAGCCACAGGATGTCAATTGTTGGACGGATCAAACGAATACGTCGGCTGTGGGCCTGTCAAACTTGGGCACGGAACCCGGCGGTAATGAATCAATCTTGCAATCCCATCCCCCCACCATGCAAACAGCGAAAACCCCGGCAACCTCAAAACTATCATGGGCTCAGATCGCAAGGTATGAATGAACGTGCAAAGATCTTCGTAGCGTAGCAACTAAATGGAAAGTCAGGCCTCAAGAAAAACCTGTATTTACTTCCCATCCTCCAGTACCATCATCAACTTCTGTACCGTCAGCTTCTGTGCTACCAGCACCACCAACATCACCACCGCCCGACTCGGAACAACCTCAGCAAGGGGGCTGGGAAGAACCTACTACAGTCGAAGTACCGGTGTGGGAAGATGAACCTACAAAACCATCTGTCTCTACCCCAGATGGCTGGATGACCGCCCAAGAAACCGTCAGTGAAGAAATAGTCGAGCATATACCTCAGGATCGGCTTTCGCCAATAGATGTAGAAAAGGTTGCCCCGGACGTGGGGCCTGCGTTATCACATGCAGAGGAACCGCTCGCTTCTAAAGAGTCCGAATCACAACCCACGGTCTCCATCCAGCCTCCTGTCCCAACTTCAGCTATTACTGCTACCCCATCTCCCAAGCTCGCAGGTCGTGCCGCTATCTCACATCGCATGGGTGCGCGTCACAAGTCTACCGATCAACCTGTTGTAATGCCCAACTCATTTGGTACGAACATCGAGAAAGTGGGCATGCAATTCGGCAGCCTAAGTCTTGGCGGTGACAGTCTTTTTGACAATAATCCGTAAGTTCCATCACTCAACTTACTTTCTCTACTAATGCGATCTGCGCTAGACCTGAACCAGAAGTTAGTTCATCCATCCTTGAAACTGCCGCACCTTCGACTCCACCTGCTCAAGTACCCTTACAACAAGAGACTTCCTCACCTCAAGCGCCTGCTGCTGCCGCCGCCCCTCCATCATCCACTTCTCTCAACTCTGTCTTCCAACCACAACAACCTATCCCTCAGCAGGCTCAGCAACAAACACCGACGACTCAAACCTCCACCACTCATCACCCTCTTCCAACATCCGTTTCTCAGCCTGCACAAGTTCAGACACCTACACATTCCGTTTCTGCAATCTCTCAACCTCCGCAAAATACGAGCCAACATCAACCTCACACCACAAATCATCATCAACATCAACATCCTTCCGCCATCCCTCAACAAGCTCAGCAGGCACACTCTCTTCATCATTACTCACAGCACGGCCTTTCTGCACACCATGATTCTCAACCGCATACATCACTTCATCAGCAGCCCCAGAGCACCAATGCTCATTCTACTTACTTCAGGCAAACCGATGCCACCACCGCCTCAACCTATTTCCATGCTCCCACTCCTCCGTCCAGCCAATCCCAAGATAGTTATACATCATTTACGCAACTGGCCAGCCAAGCTCAGCATCAACAAGCACCACATCTTGGTGGTTTCGGGCCCGCTGATTATGGATATGGCGATAATCAACGGGTGAGTCCGCATCATCCTGCTACGTCAACAAAATCCACGAATCAGCAACAGAGCTTCTACGACACTTATAATCAACAAACTGGTTTTGGCAACCGGAGTGTCCTAGGGCATGACGACCTCAAAGGCTTGCCAGGCAGTCAACAGCAACCTCCCAGCTCCAGTCTGCCACCATCAGGGGGCCAAGCTTCACAGCAACATGCATCTCAGGGCAATCAGCCTCAGCCTGGAAGTACCCAGGCTCCTCAGCAATATCCGCCCCCAGTCCCTTACTACTACACTCACCCTTATCCTCAAAACCAGTACTATGGCTCCCCTTACAGTTCTGGGTATGGTGTGCCCCAGCCATTCGTTAAGTACCCTACTATGTTCCAACCTGGACCTCCAGGGCCTGGGTCTGCACCTAGCCCCGCCGGCAAGCAACCTGGAGGCAATGTGGGTGGTGTTCAACCTCAGAATAACCCATACAGTCAGGGTTTGTATCAGCCTGGCAGCTACGAAGATTATCAACAACACCATACGACGCATCAGCAACAGCACCACCAACATTCGCATAGTTTAGGTCTTGGACAGGGTGTTGGTGTAGGTGGTGACTACAGCAAACAATTGTACGGTGCAGGCCAAGGAAGCATGCAAGGATTTATGGGACTGAATCAGACCGGAGCAGGGACTGGCGTACCGTCGTCAGCAGGTGGGCCTAGAGGTGGTGGATCTCCCGAAACCGCATACAAGCCATACGCTCCCAAGGATGTTGGTGTAGGTGTTGGTCGTGGCGGTGTACAGCAAGGCCAGGTTCAAGGGCAGCCTCAAAGTCAAGGCCAAAATCAAGGTGGTCAAGGTCCCCAGGGCCAGGGGTTCTACGGCAACAGATTTAGCGGAGGTGGTGTGGGTGGTGGGGTTGGGGTTGGTGGGCCCCAGAACACTCTCCATCAGCAAGGGCCACAGGCACACCTTGGCTACCCTCAGGGTGCAGCCGATGGGGGATTCTACTCCTATCCCGCACGCCAGCAGTACTGGCAATAGGGAACTCTTCGAAGGACAGTTGGCCCTCCCGAAATACGTTTGAATGTCTAATGGATTGCTCACTGCTCTCTCTCTCTCGTCTTCTCGTCTTTCCCCCTCTTTCATACCATACATATCTCAGCTCAGTCTTCCGCCGCTTTTGTATATGTACACCACAAGCCATAAATGAGTTGTTTGTGTGACAAATAAGGCGGCTATAAAAATGACCAATTTTTTCGGGGCAAGCCTGGCATAATCTGCCCATTGATATGCCCTACCTCGATCCGTCCACCGCCCTCGAACACCTCGAAAACTATCCAAACAACGATGGGCTCTCAATCCAAAACTTAATGAACTCGGTCGTTCATGGTGGTCTGACCTACAATGATTTCCTACTCTTGCCAGGCAAAATTGATTTTCCTGCCTCGGACGTCCAGACTGAGACCCGCGTTACTCGCAACGTCGTCGTCAAGTCGCCCTTCTTCAGTAGCCCAATGGACACCGTGACGGAACGCGAAATGGCCATTTCTATGGCGGTGAGCACAACCCTTCACATGTGTCAGGACTACCCCGACATCCATCCAGCTCCTCGGAGGAATCGGTGTCATCCACCATAATCAGCCTCCGCATTCGCAAGCCGATATGGTCCGAGCCGTCAAACGTCACGAAAATGGTTTTATTACCGATCCTGTTGTCTTATCGCCTTCACATCTAGTCGAAGACGTTTTAGCCATCAAAGCAAGGCTCGGTTTTTGTGGGATACCCATCACTGGTGAGTATCCTCCTCCCATTCTCTATTGATAAATTTGGGTTGCGTCATATTTGTACTAGCGTCTATTACTAACAATCTGTTGTACAGACACAGGTGTACTTGGTGGAAAACTCGTTGGTATCGTCACATCACGCGATGTGCAGTTCAGGGATCCATCGATCCCGCTTTCGGAGGCGATGACCACGGTCTTGGTTACGGCTCAGCAAGGGATCACTCTTTCTGAAGCCAATGACATCCTTCGCGACTCCAAGAAGGGAAAACTACCGATTGTCGACGCTGACGGCCATTTGGTCTCTCTTTTGGCTCGTTCAGACCTTCTCAAAAACCAATCGTATCCACTGGCTTCTAAAAACCCTGTGTCGAAACAGCTCTACGCTGCTGCTGCGATTGGCACGCGACCTTTAGACAGAGATCGTCTCAGACTGCTGGTTGAAGCAGGACTGGACATTGTCGTCCTGGACTCTTCTCAGGGAAACTCGGTGTTCCAGATTGAGATGATAAAATACATCAAGGCAACATATGCGCACCTCGAAGTTATTGCAGGCAACGTTGTCACGAGAGAACAAGCGGCTTCTCTCATCGCTGCAGGAGCTGATGCCCTCCGAGTTGGCATGGGTTCCGGCTCCATTTGTATCACCCAAGAGGTAATGGCCGTCGGCCGGCCTCAGGCCACAGCAATTTACGCCGTCGCCGAATTCGCGTCCAAGTTTGGTGTACCTGTTATTGCCGATGGTGGTATTGGCAACGTTGGACACATTGTCAAAGCACTTGCACTCGGCGCAAGCGCTGTGATGATGGGCGGCCTGTTGGCTGGTACGGAAGAGGCCCCAGGAGAATATTTTTACCATGATGGTAAACGTGTCAAGGCCTACCGAGGAATGGGTAGTCTGGAAGCTATGGAACAGGGCGAAGGTGGCAAGGGCACTGCTGTGTCCCAGTCCAAGGTGAATATGAATGGGACTTCGAAATACCCAGTACCGAATAAAGGCAGCACCCTTGAAAACGCCGCGACTTCACGTTACTTTTCCGAGAGCAGTGCTGTCAAGGTTGCGCAGGGCGTATCTGGGGATGTTCAGGATAAAGGTAGTGTCAAGGCATTCTTACCGTACCTATACATCGGTGTACAGCACTCCCTCCAAGACATTGGCGTAAAGAGCATTGCAGAGCTGCAGGATAAAGTAAGGGAGGGGGGGGTTAGGTTCGAGCTCAGAACAACCAGTGCCCAGGTTGAGGGGGGTGTCCACGGCCTGAACTCGTACGTCAATTGTCTCCTCTACTAACTGTCACTCTCACAAACATTTTCAGGTACACCAAAAGGCTCTTTAGCTCTTGATCATCTGGTGACTCATGCTCATCCAATCCATACCTCGACTGTCTTACTAGATGTATATTGTACAAGTATGATACACTACGACCAGTATGTACCAAGACAAGCGTTGTCGTCATGCTTTGCGAAAGAATGCAGTAATTTTCCCTCTCTCAGGGATATAGGAGGGAGCTTTCCGAGGCGATGGGGTTTTGGGTGGTCGCTTTCGGGGCGAGGGTGGTGGGGTATATGATGACTCGGTTTTTAGCTTCTTTTCGTCTTTATCTTGGGACGTGGGAGGCAATGGTGAATCAGCGCGTTTTCGCTTCGCCGCCCCCTGAGCCTGTTTTTGGAACATTGCCTGAATTCCGTCCTTCCGTTCCTTAATGGGTTCGATGAACGAAGGAGACTCGTTTCCAACCTTGCCGACTTCTTTCGGCACCTGATAACTGCGACTCGAATTGAGTAAGGGCACCATGGTAATAATGATAGCATACCATTGCAGAGGATGCGCTTCATCGCTGTAAGGCTGCACGAGCTTCGTTAGTGCAGGTGTCCAAGTCTGTGTCGAGGCATCGAGCCACGCGTTTAAAGCCTCCTGGGTGGACAGAATGACCGGCTGACGGTCATGCAGCCAACCTAACGAAGGACACGCATCTGTTGTGACAATAGAGAACGTCCACAACGATTGACCTGCAGCATGTAAGTACCGGTACGCTCGGCCGTTGGAACTTGGCTGCTTTTACCGTTTATGATTGCATGGTCATAGAGACCAGCCATAAGCATGAGCTGCTGCTCATCTTTGTGCTTGACAAAATGGGGCAGTTTTTCCTTGCCTTTGGTGAGCCATTCATAGTACCCCTGGCAGATAACGACGCATCTGTTCTTTCCTTTGATGCTTGCCCACATTCCGCCGCCTTCGATCAAGTTCTCTGAGCGTGCATTTGTCGTGCTGAGGGTTTTATCTTCGGTCTTGCTCCAGTGGGGGACAAGGCCCCATTTCATTGTGTGCAGCAGCACTGACTGACTCGGATATGCATCGTTGGGGTCGTTCCTGCGCGCTCGGCGTACTACGGGAGCATATGAGCGGGGTGCTATATTGTACCTGGGCACGAAAATGTCCTCATCGACCCAGTCGACGACATGTGGGACAGCGCGGCGTATTCTAGGGCGGTCTGTGCGGAGGGCGAACCTGCCGCACATGATTGTTTGGCCATGTTAGGAACGCAAGGGGTTTCTGGTTGTCCGCAGCGGGCAGCAGCGCGATGGACAACTGCACGCACAAACTCCTCGAGACCGCCGCCCTCCGCACCCTCCACGCCCACGCTTTCTCCCGCTCCTCCTCCCTCGCTCTCCACGTCCTCACTGACCTACTCTCCCGTTATTTCGCACTCCTCGCCTCTACCTGCGCAAAGTATGCCCACCATGCAGGTCGCAGATCCTTCACCCTATACGATGCCCTCGGCGCTCTCGACGAGCTGGGCATAAGCATGGACGAGCTCTCCGATTTTGCAGCAATAGAAGCAAAGGAACTCTCGCGCTACGCCGTCTACTCCACGCGTAGAATCGAGGATCTGAACGAGTTGAGAGGTACATCATTACTCCCTTGGCTCGTTTATTTTGTTGTTTTTATCTCATCCCCGCTCCAGCCCAACTTGCCGAGGGCCTTAGGCAAGATCGAGATGACCGTCTACATCTTACATATGCACCGTACGAGCCACTGGAGGAGTCGGATGAGGAGAGTGTGGCAGAGGCCGACCAAATGGAAGTAGACGAAGAGGCACCGTTGCCAATAGCGCCTCCAAAATGGCTCTCCCCGCGCCCACCGTCATTACTTCCTCTCCCCTTATCACCTGTGTCAAATCCAACATCGTCGCCTTCGCGGAAGCGGCCGCGTACCGCAGGCTGGCAGCCTCCAGAGCATGTACCCAATTTCCTACCCCCGTTTCCGACGGCTACTCCCCCTTCACCAGTGAGCCCTCCGCCTCCCGAAGCCGAAGAACACCAGATGCCACCTCCCATGATGCCGCCCCTCCCACCGCCCCTTAACATTAAATTGGAACGACCGCAAATACCATTACCACAATCGCTGCAGACAACGCAGCAACTTCAACAACAGACTATGACCTCTTCTGCTGCATCTGATTACCTTGTACAAGTGCCCTATTCGCAATCATCGCTATCTTCTATTCCAGAATGGCATCTTCCGTCTTCCGTCCCTCCTGCTTCTCGTCATGCATCATCACGCAACCCGCCACAGCCAACACCACAGACCGAACATTCTCTCCTAGCTGCTTATCACTATATACTCACACATCCGCCGCCTCTACACCCGCTTTTCCCGGGACGGACGACCATCCCTGCATCTACGGCTACTGTGCCAATTGGGCCCAACACGTTACACCCATCGAGACATAAAGTAGCCATGACACTCCTGTACCAAACACAGACATTACCACGATGGGAACCAGCAGACTCGGCTTTCGCCACTGTGGGCCCTTGTCCTCCGCGAGTCGCCGCTATCGGGCCTACATATCCAATTCCTATTCCAAGTAGCGATGATAAAGACAAGAATAGTGCCAACAAGGACTTCAAGTTTCCGCCCATGCTAGCACGGCCCGTCGGTGCCCCTGAAAGAATTGCGCCGCTGGTGAGCCAACAGGGCTCACGCATTCCAGATTTAGCGCGACATGTATTGCCGGTGAGTATATCCTCTCCCCATCATACTCGATTCTGATAAGCCATACCCTGCCCAAGCCAATGATCTTCAGCCGCACGTCGCGGCTTTCACACCCACCTATTCTTTACCGAGGCCAGAAACCACTCACATATGGGCAAGGTGTTCCTGCGCCTTGGAATAGTAATCCTTCTCCATCTGAAGCCGCGACCCAACCTCCCACACCCGCAACTGCCAAGCCAGGTGCGAAAGATGCACTCACAAACGGAAAAGAAAAGAATAAGGATGCGAATTCTCAGGCTAAATCTGTGGTCCTTCCTGACGCGAAGTTATACGCGACATGGGACTATGAACCGAAAGACTATCGTGCTCCTCTGATCGTTCCATCCCGATCAAGGGCGCGGATAGCTGGTGCGACGAGTTCCACGCACCTTCCCACAGCATCCCCATCCGTCTCTTCTCCACTTGTAACAACAACAGGTGGTCTGGCCGGAACGGGCGCAACAACTGGGTCTGTTAGCGGGTTGCGATCAAGAAGCTCAAGTAGGTTGGTGAGCTGACGTAACTTACTCTTCGACCTAGTATTATAATGGGATTAAATCTGCCTCGTATTGGGCAACGGATTTATGTGAAGACGCTTAACAGATAGCGAAATAAGCTTAATTACGCTACTTATTGGGTGGTGCAGCACAGGACACTGCGGCAACAAAAAGAGTATAAAAAAAAAGCATGTGATAGATGATGAGTGACATTGTGTAGGTTCCGAAAAATTGTGAGAATAGATTGGTATATTCATGCATTCACCGACTGCGAGTGACATATAATCACCAAGTGTTCTTGATAATTTCGGCCGCCCGTTCACCAATAGCGTAGGCAGCGGACTAATAGAAACACTCAGCTTTGGAAAAAAAAAAAGCGAGGAGTCAATACTTGCCTGCGTGTGTGCAGAAATCAGAAGGGGCATGATGGACACGTCAGCGACTCGTATATTACTCGTTCTTTAAATTGCCTTAGATCTCCATCTTGCCCAGCAATATGTCAACGTACCCGTAGATCTTCAAATTGGCATCCACCACGCCACCTTTCCCACTGGGCAACAACGAAGCCGAACCGACGGAGTGGTACTGCGAGAATCCGTCATCAAGTTTTCATGTCTCACAGTATAAGAAACGACTTACTCCGCAATTGATGTTTTGTGTGACATATTGTTCCCATTGTTCCTGAGTCTGAACACTGGATCCAGGATAGACCTCGGCGGACTCAAAAACGTCTTGCATTGCTGAAGTCTCGAAAAAACGGCGGGCGTAGGCAGTCGCTTTGGAAAGTAACCACCTGTCCCAGTCAGATTCGAGGATGTTGGGATTAATGAGTGGATGGTCATCGATAGAAGTGGAGTTGATGTGCTGCAGAAATATTTTAGTTGCCTACCTATTTACAGAACATCGTACTGACGATATTACCGCGGGACAGGGGATGCAGGTGGGTTATTGCAATGGACGCATAACTGGTATTTGCTTGTTTGTTATTTCCGGCAGAATACGAGTTGAACTAGGAGTATGTTAGCACCATATCCTAACATCGCAACAGCAGCCACCGACAAGGAGAAACTCAATCTGGGGGATACCGCTGAATATCTGGTTCTTAATGGTATCGAACAAGTCCTGAGAGATAGTGGGTGGCTTTGTGGACAAGATTTGTCTCGCAGTCTCGATTTCACTGGCATTCAATATCTTGTCTATGGGCGCCATGACGGCACCGCTGATTGCGAATGCCTTCATGACCAGTTCATAATAAACTATCGTCCCAGGACAATCAAAGATTTACGTACAAGGAAACCCTCGCCTTGCTGGTAAAGCTGCTGTTGCTACTCAATGACATTCAATTACCCGTCGTCGGAAGGACAATGCATGACGAACCTCATTCAAAAACGTCATGTTGTACTTGAAGGCATCATTCGAGAGATATCCTGGCTTTAGCTGGTAGGTCAAGAGTGTGATTGTGCTTGACAATGTGTCACCAGTACATCTTATACTACATAAAGCTTTAACTTACTGATCCTCGTAGTTTTCGCCGACAGCAGGGAGGTCAAGCTGAACAGGTATACTAAACTTGCTCAGGATATCCTTGTTACCTATCCCAGACAACTCAAGTAACTGAGGGCTTCGGAAAGTACCCGCGGACAAAATGATTTCACCACCTCGTGCGAGACGGGCGAGTTGTAATGAACCATCAGGGAAACGGACAAAAACGCCATAGGCGGTAACTGAGGAGGCTTTGTAAGTGCCAAGTTTGGTGACAAGTCCTCCAGACAAGACGATAAGATTCTGCCTTGTTACGACGGGATCAACTGGAGAAACGTATTTGAGCCAGAACGAACATCAATTGAACTTTATCACTTACGGTAGCCGAATTCGGAGGTGACACGAACTGAACTGCTAGTCTGCGAAGCCAAGGTCCAGAATGACCCAACGTTATTTCCACTATAAGGGTCCGTATTATAAGTGTGACCAAGTTCAACTGAAGCATTAATGAACTTCTGGTGCTGAATTGGAATGAAAGGAGGAAACGAGACATTAATAGGCCCATCGGTGCCATGAGATGAAGGGACGGCATAATATCCATACTCTGCTTCGCGAGCGGTAGTTGGCTCGTTAAGCCTCTCAGACTTGTACGGTCAATACAGACCCACATCCGACAGAAACGATCATACCTTCTTCATTGCTGCGTACATGTTATCCCAATTCCATCCGGAGTTCCCCAATTCTTCAAAGGCATCGTATTCTGCCTTTGGGGGTCTCACCCACACCAGACCATTGACAGCACTGTCCCCGCCAAGGATCTGAGATGTGTTTGTAAGAGCTACAGTTAGACATCAGAGTCGCGGGATTTACTTTTCCATTGGATAAGTTGATGGATAAATTAGCGGCATGAACTTGAGGTGTTGTCTATAGGTAGTTGGGTTATGACACGCCTTCACTGACAACATCGAAACCGACATAGTATAACCAGTCAATATCGGTACCGATAAAGTGATAGTTGTTGTCCGGTATGGTGACCAAAGAGCTGTATGTGATGAATCAGACATGGTATATCTAACAATGGATGATCAGTGCACACTCATCGGCTCCAGATCGTCCCGGTTCTATAACAAGAACACGTTTGGTTGACGAGTCGGTTAGTCTACGAGCCACTGTCAAGCCAGTGGTCCCGCCACCGACAATAATCTTCCGGGCAGCTCAGATATCAGCGAGAATGATTGCCACTCCACACCTACATAACTGGAGAGTGTCAATCACTTCGCTACTCACTAGGCCACCGGAGTCCAACAACCACTTACTCAAATGAAGAGCCAGTAAGGATTTGCTTCCCATAAGAGCTGGAGTTACCGAGGAAAACCAGCGTGGCATCTGTGAAGGCGACGGTGGCTATCAGCCCGGCGACGAGCTTTTGAAGCATCGTAGGAAAGGAATGGAGTTCAGGCAGGGAAAAATGCAGGGTATAACTTCAAGTCGCCCAGCACTGAGCATACTTAAGGGTGACTCTGTGAGAAACCATGAAACTGTCCATCAATGTGTCAAACGACGTACCTGGAAGAATTTACTTACGCCACAGTCTAGCGGTTCCTGTTCCGGATGTTCGCCACTAGAAAATGGATGACTCACGGCATTTGCAGCTAGTGTACAATACATGTAACAAAGGTACAATATCTCATACTTCACCACCATCTAAAACTTGACTCTGGAAAGGACTTCATAGAACTGCTTGCCCTGCATGGTTGCTATCTCGAGTTCAAGTCTGCTGGGTTCTCTCGAATTATTATCAGCTGATATTGTACCCGCACCCCACGCAGATCCTAATCAAAACGTGAGCATGGCCTGCGCTGTTCGAATATTACATCCTGCATACTTACCCCCATGGACTTCAGTCATGTCTCCCAGCTGTTTGAATGATCGGGAATATCCGAAGGGAACGTATATCATCCCATGGTGCACCAGCGTTGACATCATGTTTAACGCCGTCGTTTCTTGTCCTCCTCCAGGGCTTGCGGTGGAGAAGAATATTCCAACATACTTGTCAGCGAGTTTGCCTTCCTTCCAAAGTTTACCCGTCCTATCCCAGAGTGCCTGGAAGAAATCAACAAACGCATGGATAAAATAAAAATCCAAAGTCGGCCAACGTGCCTTCCACTGGGCAGGCATGTTACCGTATCTCGTAGGAATGCCAAGAAGAAAAGCGTCATAATCTGGCAAGTTCTCCACCTTGATGCAGGGAACCTCTGCCCGCTCATCGCGCACTACTCCCATCTTTCGCAACACGTCCTCTGAGAGTGTCTCTTCAACTCTTCAATGCGTAAATTGTCAGGCCAGAATCCAGCAGATGTCGATAAAGAACACTCGCTGGAACAGCTCAGCACTACCGCCTGCCTTCTTAATGCCTTCCATCTCTGCTTTGGCCACTAGTTATGCACATATCCTATCGTCAGTGGAAGAAATAGACTGAAAGAGAGAAACTCGCGTTTAAACACATGGCCATACATGGAGTAAAAGATGATTGCGATTCTTGGACCTCTCATTGTGCTCAAGAAGATGCGTATGGGAGTGGTGAAACAATTATATATGTGAGGTTGTCTCAAATGCTCGCAGGCGCTCCATTCACTATGATCGCGATCGTATGTGGAGACAGCTTTGATCATTGCCAGTCTGTAGACAAATATGCATCACTCAGATTGTCTTGGACTATGTCTTTCCTTAGGTATCGAACTTGCTATCCGTAATGACTGCTCCAATCATACTTACGAGTGGTAGTTACAATTATCATCATAAAATTGCTTCCTTCTTCAATTGATTTCTGAGTACAACAACAGTTCAAGGGAAAGAGAAGGAACTAGGACATGAACAGGAGTGCGAACGCGGTCGGGGACACGAGAATGAGGGAAACACCATTACAATAACACCATGCGAGGACCAAACAGTAATAATCTAATCCAATGTCCTCCATAGTCTCGTAAAGATACAGGACCGAAAGTTCCACTCACAAAGGGAGTTAAGAGCCTTTCGGGGCTTCTTTGTAAGAGATAGCCTACATCGGGGTAATTGTGATGAACGAACACATATCCGCGGCAGCAAGACACCCACCTGCTCTTCTCCCATGGCGCTGACAATGGTAACCAAGAGATCTTTGCCTTCATCAAATTCATTCTGGATTTTTTCGCCAATCTCGCCTTCGGGAAGTCGAACATCATCCTTAGAAGCACCATCCTGTGCCATGAGGTTTAAAAACCCGTCGTCAATGTTAACCTATGAAAACTAGATGGTCAAAAAAGAGGGGGAAATTAGGAAACAAATAACACTCACAAGCTGGTATTCATTGCGGTTGACAATAGGAACATCCATGTTGTGAGTGGAAGGACAGATATCTTCCTGCAGGAGGTTTAGCCCCATCAGATCCCCCACCGTAATCTACTACTTGCCAATTTCTTGCCAGTGAAAATCTACCCGGGATGTTGGGTATCAATACTTTGATCGCACGCACCCTGATAACAACACTCACGTCGAGGGCGACAAGATGGACCTTGGCATGTCCATGCTTTCCGGTCTTGGAAGTAGACATGTCGACGATCTTGCAAGGACGACCTACGAGGCAGTGAGACGTGATGCTGGTGTTCCAATAATCATTATACCTTTGATCACAACGTGTCCATTTTTGCGGAGAGCCGAGCATTGCATAGGAAACGTCGTCGACGCTCCTGCATTCGCCTGTACATTTGATTGATGAGAGATTAGTTATCGGCCAGCTATCAATAATAGAATAGAATGGATGTCTCAAGACCACGGACCTGCTCGAAAGTCTGATTGTGCTGCTCGTCGTCAGACATTTTTCAACTCAACAATTATAGATGGAGTGGAAGGAGAGGGGGGAGAGATGAAAGGAGGATGATGCGGGAATGTAGATGGACTAGGGATAGCGTTCAAAAATTTCAGATTAGGCAGGTTTCAAGGTCCGCTTGCTTACGTAACGCTACCAATTATACCTTGGGTCGGACCAATACCACGTCCGCCATCGACATGCATCCCTTTGGAGGCATTCCAATATGTCCCAGGTGCTCAAAGCAGGTCTACGCGGCCGAGCAGGTAAGCTCGTCTCTTGCAAGGTTTTCTTTGTTCACGCGAAACACAGGTAATGGGCCCAGGGCGAAAGGTATGTTACTAATCCGCCTGTCCAGCACTACTATATATTCACCCGTCTCATAGCTGTACCACAAGGTTGATGACATGTTGCGAAGTAAAGACTATGAACTAACCAGCGTACCTAGCCTTGTCTTGCCTGTACTTTGTGTAATAAGAGGCTCGACTCATTGACGCTTCTAGAGCATGATCAACTGGTATGTCCTCAGTTAGCAATTTTGGAGAACACGGTGACTGATTCTACCTAAGCCATACTGGTGAGCATATTTCAGCACCTATCCCTATGTCCGTTCACCACCTTGTAAGTAAATCTTGTCATATCAAGAATTTTGGCACGCGTGACCTTCGCCACGCAAACCTACCCCACAAAGAAGATTTACCTTCATCTCCTACTAAAGCTACTCAACCACCTCTTCCACTTCCGCCACGTGTCACCTCTCCGACGCGCGCAGATCCTCCGGCTCCTTTACTCAAACCTACACGTTCTCTGGCAAGTCCTACCGGTATTCGCTCACCTACATTCCCCCGAAATAGCCGTGATACTGAGAGAACGAATGACAAGGATCATGAGACTGAGACTGCGGCGTCATCCACACACGGCCATACTCCGCCTCTTATAGCTCCTCCTGCATCAAGTCCTTCAGGAAGTCCCTCAGGAAAACCCGGCACGCCTTCGAATTCAGGTCGGCACGGACAAGAAAACTTCCCTCGGACAGTACCCCTCAGCCCAACTGCACAGCCATTACCAATTCCTGAGCCTAATCAAAGTCCGACTTCGCCGGCGCCAGCCTCTCGGCCGGTGCATCATTCCAGCCGTAGCGTAGAATCTGTTCTGCCGGCCGCTGGAATAGTTCCCACTTCTACCGGTACGCGCTATGGAGCGCTCCTGAACCGCCCTGCTGCAAACGCCCTTGCTGGCGTGAATTTGACCGGCAATACTACCAGTTCGCCGAGACGATGGGGTGGAGATACTCCGACCTGCCCAAGATGTGGTAAGAATGTTTACTTTGCTGAGCAAGTAAGTGTACAATTCTCCGTGGCGCGGAAAATGAATCAATGACTTGTGGTCGTAGGTCAAAGCAGTAGGCAAGACATACCATAAAGGATGTTTACGTTGTCTGGAGTGTAAGACCCTGCTTGATTCCAGTCGGCTGCGAGATCACGATGGCGAACCGTATTGCATGAGATGCCACGGAAAGGTGAGTAATAATAATATTCATCCCTTTCCATTTCGTGTGGCTGACTTTTTTTTTTTTTTTTTACAGCTGCATGGCCCTCGGGGCAATGGCTACGCTCTACTCGGAAAAGCTGGGGGCTAAGCGTGCTAGTGCACAATGTATCATTTTCTTCTCTGACTAGCTATTGTAGCAATACGAAAGCCCCATTTCTTTAGAGGACCTTGTATTTTGATACATCTTTTTGTACCTTTATGTTACGACCCAGTTGAGAACGATTGAATCACCTGTACTTAAGTGACCAGGCAGACAATGCCGTTCGCGACGTATCAAGCGAAGATGATAAGAACCCCGTCAGCCACTCTCCATTCAGCCCGTGCAGCATCAACATCGAATTCCCTCTGTCGCTTAAGCATCAAAGTATTGCTCGGTTCAAGACCGCCGTCTTGTGTTTGCGCCTGGTCCCCACCCACCGAGCTAGAGCTGCCTCGAATGTCAGTTACGAAAACCGATGCA
Source organism: Amanita polypyramis BW_CC (assembly GCA_001691755.2). Taxonomy (NCBI): domain Eukaryota; kingdom Fungi; phylum Basidiomycota; class Agaricomycetes; order Agaricales; family Amanitaceae; genus Amanita; species Amanita polypyramis. Next base: position 30,363 of record JNHY02000093.1, on the reverse strand, counting down.
CCACCTGATGTTCCAGCGCGAGCACGCCGAGTCGAGGCCATGGCGACGATTTCAGCGTCAGACAGGTTGAGATTGATGTCTAGTGTCGGGTAACCAGGAATGTTGATGATCATCCGGCGCACCTCAATATCAAGTGCGGTGGACTTGATTAAATCATGGGTCTAGTAAACCAGTTTAAATAGTTGCCATCACAGTGAAACTTTGTTGCATACAAGATTCGGAACAATAATGGTTATGTGAAGTCGATCATCTTCCTTAGACCATCTCCAGATAGGCGGAAAGTTAGATGGCGAAGTATGAAGTAGCTTAGGATTTTGTACGCTGATACTTGCCGATGACCCAGACTTGAGTATGCCTTTAAGTCTGCCATCGAACGAGGAGGGCTTCTCCTCTGACGCTATCTCTTCGATAATGGGTTTTTTTGGTCCCTGCGACGTGATTGAAGCCGATGTAGAAGGCACTTGACTGGGCGGAAACTGCCCTTTTTTACCTAGGCGCTCGAACAGCTCGGAAGGTACGTGGACGGTCCGCGGTGTTAGCTTTCCTTTTGACGAGATATTCGGGGTGCCAATCTTCCGGGAAAGTAAAAGTAATGCTTGCGCCTCGATACGCTGTAGAGCCAGCTCTGGAGGTGCGGCGATCAACGAAATGGGCGACACAACTACGCTGGAAGTATACCTATGAGGAATATTTTGAAATTTGGGTCGGCGAGCGATCGCGTTTTTATAGATGAGTTAAAGACGCAATCAAAAATGATGGCGAGTTTTCCGGCTGTGGGGACATCGTCAGCGGCCAGATGCAGCGAGCAAACCTATAATTATCGGAACCAACTTGCACTGGTCAATTATTAACACTCATTACCTTTGTCTGTATCTTGCCTTCCTTCAGATACGACTACGGGTACAAACCATCCATCGGTACTACGTTTATCTGCATCTTCCCCTTGCATAGCGCGTTGGATGGCCTCCTCGCTGCTTTCGGGCGGGGGAGGCACATTTTTGTCCCAGGCGATGTTGATAAAGACTTTGAGACCCTTAGACACCTGAAACTGTTCATTTTTTATGCTGATAACGGTGGGCTGCAGGACAGAAGACTTGATGCAGAACCCAGGTGCAGGCGACAGGAGAACGGGGACAGACATGATAATAGATTATTATGTAAGCCACGTGAGGCGATCGATCTGTATGATTTGCGGCTATTTTTGGAAGACATACAATCGTTGGCACAGAGCTGACTCGATTTTCCCTTTAAAAATGAGCAGCGTTAAACCACAGTGGTACCAACCCTTCCGGTTTCGTAAATTATTTTATTTCCTCCTCCTCACACACTCACTCACTTTTTCATCCTAGCAGTCCCAGGCATGACCGACGACACCATCTCGCCCATTCCAGATGAGCCTGAGAGAGTCCAGCAATACATACAAGATCGCAGAGTCCTAGGAGTGAGTATGCATTACTGGTCTACTGAACAAGCTCTCAATAATAATTAGTACGATCCACTGGTGCAACCAGCTCTGCTTCGGCACGAAATCGTTTCCACTCCGACATCGCAACAAGTCATTACTTCTGCTCGCTACAACGCTGCGAAGATTCTTGCGGGTCACGATGACAGAATCCTAGTCATCGTCGGTCCATGTTCAATCCATTCCCCAGAGCAGGCAATTGGGTATGCCAAGCTTCTGAAGGCCAAAATTCCCGATTGGCCCAACTTGCTTATTATCATGCGTGCATACTTGTGAGAAACAATTTCATGGTTATTTATTCTGCATTGTTCACTCGTTTTTTTGCAGCGAGGTTAGTCACTATTTTATATCGGACACTAACGAGGATTCCTATGACCAATACTATGCAGAAACCAAGGACTACCGTCGGCTGGAAGGGTCTAATAAACGATCCAGATATCGATGGGTCTTTCCAGATCAACAAGGGATTGCGTACCGCCAGACAACTATTGTGTGATCTCACTAACCTTGGTGTCCCGGTTGGTTCTGAGCTGCTGGATACAATCTCGCCTCAATTCATCTCCGATCGTATGTATCTGCTTGGTATATCTTGTTTCTGAACATATATCTAATCCATTTAATAGTTATTTCTTGGGGTGCCATCGGTGCCAGGACGACGGAATCGCAGTTACACCGCGAACTAGCGTCCGGTGTATCTTTTCCGATCGGTTTTAAGAACGGTACCGATGGAAGGTAAGACCTTTCTATTCGCTATCTCCGAGGCTAAGCACAACGCAGCGTGACTGTCGCAATTGATGCGATGCACTCGGCATCGAACCCGCACGCTTTTATGGGTGTGACGGAACAGGGCCTAGCATCGATTGTAAAGACACGAGGTAACAATGACGTACACGTCATTCTACGTGGTGGCACAAGCGGACCAAACCACTCCGCGGAACACATTCGAAAAGCCGTAGATACTATCTCGAAAAAGCGCGAGTTCCCAAGCGTTATGGTTGACTGTAGTCGTAAGTATTTCTGCTTTAACCCTGCTTATGTTCAATGCACCGATACTTGACAGATGGAAACTCACAAAAGAATCACAGAAACCAGCCCCTCGTGATTGACAGCATCTGCGAGCAGCTCGAAGCCGGCCAGAGGCACATAACTGGAGTAATGGTAGAGTCGCATATCAACGAAGGGCGTCAGGATGTCCCTCCTGAAGGCCCTCAAAATCTCAAGTGGGGTATCAGTATCACCGATGCCTGCGTCGATTGGGAAGTCACCATTACCATGCTTGACAAGCTCAATAACGTCAGTCATCCCACTATCTCTCCATCTTGCTGTTTTCACTTTCGAGTTGCAGGCCGTTAGCAGAAGGCGCGAGAAGCTTGTGATGGCGGGCCTCGATAAGCCACCTGCATTCAGGCGCGTCCACGACGAAGAGTCTACCTGAAACGTGGCGGACGGTCAACGAAAAAAGCTTGGTTGATATTTCTGCTGAACATATCCGTATTCAAATATCAAGGCCTCCTGAAAACATTTACATAGAAGAGCACATTATGCCTTGTTTTATATAACTTGTTGTTTAGACGTTTCGTGTTAGCAACGTTACTGCCGGGTCAGTCGCTCCCGGCTAAGCTTACTAGCGACACAATTTGTCGGTCATATTAGCACAACAGATATATGATACGGGCGATTGTAAGAACGCTGCTCGTTGAGTCAAGTGTGTCTAGGGATGGCCGGCGCTTGTCCCCGCCTATATGCAAATATGGAAGGATTAATAATACCCTCCCCCCAACCCTGGGCTAAACGACCATGGTGCTCGATGAGATCGACTTTACTGGTCAAGGTGGGTCCCTACGATCAAAGCAGGTAAAAATGTGCCGCCGAACGATTGATGGGCTCTGAATGTCATGACGGACAGATAGCGCGGAGAAGCACTCACTAAGCGATTCGAAGGATATTGGAATCTGGCATTTAGCATGAACTAAGGTCATTCAAACATCCAACCGAAGTTTGCCTTACGTTCTGTCGTCAGTTACAGTATCCTTCCATATCATTGGTCCTTCCCGTGCAAGCAGTACGGGGTGCCAGATATGCTCCAGAAGGAAGGGAAAGATCGTTGTACGAAACAATCTCCGGGCGACAATGGGATCCAGCCCTTGCACCCTGTACCTATTTCCCACTTCCCGGACGTAGTGTTGACGTCCTACATAGCTAAATGTCAAATAGCCATGCGGTAGACTCTAGCCATAGGTCTAGACGGTGGAGTAGGAAATGTACATTAATCATGAGGTCGCTGTCCGTACTACGACAGAGTCCCATAAAAGTGGAAGTGGTGTGCCAGACACATGTGGTCGCCATCACACCAATAGGCACTAATAAGGATATTCGGTTACTATATATATACTGACATAGTACAAAGAGACCAAGCCGAATTATGGTCAATCACTCAACTCCACCTCAGTAACTCATGTATGCAACTTCCAGGCATCAATGATTTCGTCAAGGGATCTAACCGACCAACCCGATGCGATAGTTGTGGACATTTTTGTACCTGCGCTGTGTAACACTTCCTTGATGCCTACGTCAAGGCTCTCAGCGTCGGTCGTGCCTTCCGGCTCAGGTCGGTCCATGCATTGCGCGTGTGCATCCTGTGCAAGCTGCCGCAGGACCAGGAGGATAGTAGAGACTGGCACGCCATTCCTTAAAAGGTACCAAGAGAGCTCACTAGAGGTGTCGTGGTCTGCGTCCACTGCCTCTCCGCGAGCATATCTTCCTAGCATCTTTGCGAATTTCGGCCGACGGCGGACATCACCTAATGCAAGGTCCAAGGCATGTAGAGCTCCGGAAACAGTACCATCTCGAATCAATGGGGGGCGCATGTTGTTCTCCGCACGGCCGCTAAACCGTCGTTCGTAAACCATGCTGTAAAAATCTGCTGCGAACCTTAAGTCCTGTAATTGCAGATGGAAATACTTGGATGTTCTTCCCGGAGTTCTAGAGCACGTCATCCTTCGATATTGGAAGAGGGTCAAATGAGACTGCAATGTCTGAGGTTTATCTTGCAGAATGCTATCCAATAAGCTTGCGTGGCAATACTTCTCGAACAGTCGCTCCTCCTCGGTTTCACCGTCGTCCCTTGCTAAGCGATCGGCAAATGCAAGAAAGAGCACGTCATTCGAAAAGGAGGTGATAAATTCGGACAGGTCACCAGCAGGGTGTGTCTTTGCGGCCGTCACTTGAGGGAAATCCAGAGTGGCTGCATCACCTGCCGATGAGCCGGATCGCACAAAAAGGCTTCGACTTCCTTTGGGATCTTCCATATAGCTGAGAAATGCAGTCCTACGTTTAACGTAGAGTGTTTGGCTTCGTAGAAGCATTTCTTTGTGCCGAGGCAGATTCTCTGTATCCAAGTAAAAGGGCCAATAGCGAGGAGTATCAACCCTTATCGACATGAGTTGATCAAGATCAGGGATCAAGGTGGGTGATATTAACTGGGTCGTCCCGACTTCATTGCCCTCTTTCATAGTAATTTTGACGGGAAGATAAACTACCTCCGTCGTGTCCACGTCCCGAGCGATGAGACAACGTGGTTCTACAGCTAGAACCCAAAGATGCCGCAATGCTTGCAAGAAACACTTGTTGTCAAAGGAGATATGGGAGAATCTTGGAAAGAAGGATGCCACCATGCAAGCAATAGCAGCATTGGAGGTGCCCAAGGTATAGCGTCCACCGCCAAGAAAAAGTAGTCCTAGGGATAGGTGTGTTGCCATATGTATACCATATTTCAAGGAATGGTGATACATTGTTTGTTGGTAGGTGCCATAGGCATACCGCAAACGGCGGAAACAAGTGATTTCACCTGTTCCTGCCATAATCATACTGAGTGAAATGGAGATAAGATTCAAACCGTCTCGGAGAGCCGAACGTTTAATCTTGTGATCGAATGCTAAGCCTAATTTGGGTATTAGAACTGGGGATATTGGAAGACATGTGTGACCGTACTATTTGAGTGAACCATCCTCGTGAACGCGTCGAAGTACTTGATAATCATCATATACGCTTCTTGTCGGGCAGTTCCCGCATATTTAAGCCCTATGGCAAAGCAACACCCCGCGCAAATGTTATAGTGGGCGAGTTCAAAGGCGTCGTCAACTTGCTTCCCATTCTTATTCCGTGGTTCCACTACCTCTCGTATTGATTCTGGGATCTGCGATACTATCCAATCGTTCGTTGGGGTTATTGAATCCCACATGATTAAAGTACGGGCAATAGTTCGTACAAGCAGGAAGCTTGGTTGGATGCGATTGAGCGCAACTACTGTATCGGGGATAGTCACTATATCTGCAACATCCTTGCGTCCAGTTTTAAGATACATAAGGCCAAGAGCGATGGTTGCCGCCGGTGAAGCAAGATTCAGATCGAAAGTGGGCCTGTGTTTGCCCATTGAAGAGGATGCGGCCTCACCGTGAATGAGGACGCTCAACCGAGATAAGAGGGCTAAATCTGCTGGTATCGAAGTGCCTTTACCGAGCATGATCATGCCAAGAGCAAGCGCAGCCGAATATGTGTATGCTTCCCTGTGCTCATTGCTGAGATCTGGCTGAACCAAATCTTTGCGACTTATCTGATTCAAGCATACCTCAGCCATTCGCCTATTCTTTGTACCCATGTACAATAAGCCTACGCCTGATAGTCCTGCTGCTTGAGTCAATAGTGATACATTGAGATCGACGGTTGGTGATGGTAACAAAGCGGGAGTGTGAACCGCAAGAAGTTTCGTGACATGTTGGTTGCCACTGCCAACGTTCGCCGCTGATAATCCAAGCAGAACTCCTATGGAAGTCAGGTCGTGTTTCGGCGTCAGATAGCTAAATGTGTGCCAAGTCAACATCTCCTTCAAGTGACCTGTGAGACCCAGACCAAAGAGAAAGCCCGCATGTTCAGGTGTCAAATCGGATGGTTTATTGAATGCTATCCAGGAGCTTTCGACACCTGTAGCAATAGGAGAAATCCTCAAGCCCGCCGCTACTCCATTATGAAATTCACCCCAATGCAGTGACTCCACAGGAATTTTTCCTAATTCAGGAGCTATAACAATACCGAGCGGTTGCACACGAATCGCAAATTCCAGTTTCGGGATGGAATAGGCTTCTTTTGTGACATTGGGGACACAGCCGAAGGTAAATAAAGCTCGCCCATACGGCAATGCAAGCGTTCTCTCCGCAAAACGCACCACCTGATTTTGGTGCTCCTTTGTCTGATCATGTTCGCTGAGTACGGTAGTCAGCCGAGGAAAACCGTGCACAGCATAGATGACGCCAACCTCAGGTCAGGTCTATCTACATTCTTAATTGTTGGAATTGCCGAAGAACAAAGCATACGTGCGACTTCTTCTAATCTGCGATCCTGACCGAACCGTATATCCGTGAAATCTTTCAGGTCCAATTCGACCCCAGACACGACGTCGACCTTTCCTGATGCAGCTGCTTTTACCTTCGACAAAATCATTCCTATTGTTGGACGGGCCTTAGATGGTCTCTATTCACGGAGTGAGTAAATGATTGCAATAGATCTTGGTATCACGTACGATAAAATCCTTGATAGGGTAATAGCCTTCATTGTACATCAGCCCAGGAACTTCACTTGCGGATGCTGCTAAATCATTTCGTCCAATGGCTAGATATGCTTCCAGTGGCCAGTTGGCGGGGGGAGCAAGCTGACAAGTCCTTGCTGCCTCCCTGATTGGTGATGCGATACCTAATGGGATGCGGTTCAGAAACTCGGGACCGGCTTTGGATTTGACAAGCTTGGAGATTGCCTCCTCGCTCCTGCCTTGGGTACTAGGTATTTTACTATCACCTAGAGTGCTATAAATGTCCGTCAGCTCGTGCATTGTCGAAAGTGGAGCTGCGCGTCCAAATGCGAATGAAGGAGCAATGCCAAGTCTTTTGGAGAAGTCGCCTGCATCCGGCCATGGAAACTGCCAATCAGGACTGTTGATACGACCGAATAATATCGCGGAGAGGTCCGGTGGCCATACCGGGATCCTATCATCCAGATACTCTCTCACTGATGTGAAGTCAGCAGTCGTAATTTTCAAAACTACCCCCAGAACGAACCTGCTGTCGCTGGAGAAGGCCATAAGGCGGTTGCATCAGGAACAAGTCGTTTCCAGTAGTCTGCCCATTCTGGTCTAACGACCAATGCAATTCGGCATATTACGGGCGCTAATTTAATCACTAGTTTGTAATGATGCTGAAGAAGACGAAAGTTTTCAGCGAGAATATGAAGGGCATACAGAACAACAGATAAGACGGAATGAGGCTTGGAAGGGTTGGGGATCGGCACTGGGACAGACGGGGATGGCGGAAAGTCAAGATGTTGGAGTGCAGGGTCGTCACGGTTCCGTCTATGAGACTTTGACCATCCCAATCTTTGCCAGGGATCATTAGGTATGGACAGGGGCTTAGTTTTCAGGTTCAACATCTGATAAAGCGCATTTACAAAACAGGCGAACTGTATGTCAGTCGAAGAAGAGAGCCCCCGTAACCACCAATGTTCAAGGAAAGTACGATGTAAGTGAAAAGAGTAGTCACCAGGTAAGGTCGTTGCCAAAACTTGTAGGCATGAGATGGTCAACAAATCATCAGGAATGAGGTTAGTGGTTGTTCGAGCCCTATAACCGTCCGCATAGGTCACGATAATTGATGAGGTCGATGTGCACTGAACAGATGTGATGCCTCCATGATCAATGACAGGACCTGGATTCGTTTGCGATACTTTTTTAATTTCCTGGATGCGCACCGACACTTCACGTGTACCGTGACTGAGAAGCATCAGCCCACCGTCCGGATTCACAATCAACAAATCCCAAGCTTGTGAGCGGGTGGCGCGCAACGATGTCGCTGAGACTGCAGCTCGTTGACCGAGAGGCTTTACTTTCAGCATTTTATCCTCGTCGAACCCTAGTGCAAATAACAGCAACGACTGGGTTTTTCGAAGGCAGATCCCCATTAATGTTCGGTTGCAAGTGCCATCCCAGCGGCTGTCAAAAAGGCAAACAGATATGTCGCGCCATGATTTGGCACTGAAAACGGAAAGAAGTGTTGATCGTCTCCGTATGATAAGAAGAAAAAAAAAGTCTCACTCATTCTCGCTCAACTCCTGGGAATATAATCGCTCAATCCAATAAGAAGCCTTCATTCTACCATGTTCAATTGGGGCCAAGATATCTGAATCCATACGTCCACCGAGTACCATCCGATCCATTGTAACGCTCACATCATTCCTTCCCAGAGAGTTTCGCCTTGCTTTCCCGCTGGCGGACCACTGAGATTGAGATGAACCAGCACCCGTAGCGAGCGAGGCCATTGTTGCAGTCGTTGATAATGATGTGGGCATACCTGGTAACGAAGATATGTTATGAACATCTCGAAATTCTGGGACTGGAGATGGCTCTCTTGACCGTACGCCAGGTGATTTATTGTTATGACGTCTGTCAAGTATATCGTTATAAATGGCGGACGTCCTCCGACTGCTACTACCGGCCATTGACTGACGATTCCTATGGGGAGTCTGTGCGTTCGAATGGTTGAGAGGGACGGGAGCATCCTTGGGTTTGATATATACGTAGCGCCAAACTGAAAGTCGCCTCTGCTCGACATCAACGGTAACTAGCACGTCATCCGCCGCATGGGGACCACGGCGCGAAGCCCAGACCACCATTTCTGTCGGTGCAACGGCCTTCAATGGCTTAGTCGAGTTTTCATCTTCATCTTTTAAATCAGGTGTTTCGTCAAAGCGCCCAATTATACCATTTGTCAAGCCAATCGCCGCCGCCTCTGCAAATGGACTGGTCATAGAAAAGATGGTCGGCAACACAGGGTCCCCAGTGACCTCTGCTTCGTGTAATTCGGTAGGTTCCAATACCCTTTGAATCATAACCCCATGAGGGAAGATGGGCCACGCCTTACGAACGATGAATGGGAGCGAGAATGTATATTCAAAGCCGTTTCGGAGGAATATGCGACCGATGCTTCTTAGAAACACAAAGACAGCAGGAATTAGCTGCGTGGGGCCAGCTTCAGGCTTTTGTTCATTCTGTACCTGGGCAAACGGCCCGAAAGTAGGTCTGTCGGAGGAATTGGGCGAGCTGGAGATTGGCTCAGAGTCTATATCCGCATATCGTGCCGTACTGTGTGCTTGAAGAAAAGGGGAAATTATTGTTTGCTCAAGGAGACCGATGCACGCCCATTGAATGGATTGACCCTCTTCTCCAAAATTCCATTTCTTCCGCATAACCCCACCCGAACTGACTACAACAGTATGCGCGTTCCACGTCAATTCTTCTTCCTCCCATGGGTCCGATGCACAGTTTAGGAACACAGATGATTGTATGGAAGAAATGTGATCGGTGTCTGAGCCACGAAGCGCAAGTTTGATTTTGCGTAGCAAGTCGGACTCAGAGGACGAAGTGAGCTGAGACTTGGCAGAAGAAAGCAACACTGAGGCAGACGATTTTGCCTCACCATGCAGGGGTATTGTGATAATCGAGGATCCCATTTGGTGACCGAGAAAAGGCAGTGAATTCATTATTTTTCGTAGCTCATTTGCCAGTAGTCAAATATGCCAACACGTCAAATTCAGTCGACCAGATTTATTTGGCAACAATTTATTTGCTCCAAGATACAGGCCATTTTGTATACTACCAATTGATTTGAGTGAGTCCTCGGAAAAATTACAAGAAAGCAGTGAAAGACAATAGAAATTCCAAGCTATTGAATTAGGGGGGCCAAAGACGATTAAGATAAGGATATGAACTCCGAGAAAAGGTCAAATGACCACAGAAAGTCCGCAAATGATCGTCCCCAATTCCAGCCGACGCAAGAGCCTAGTAAAACAAACGCAACCGATGACGAGATAATAGAGTATCATAAATAAAGTGACGAGATATTGACACAATGACCGCCAGTGAGGGCAAAGACGACGCGCATGTGGAGAGAGGATAGACCTGCCGTTTAATGGATATGATGCACGGAGACACTCGTTCTACGTACACCACCAACGAGGTCTTGTTGATTGGGCAACGCAAATACATTCAACGACCTGGTTTCATCAATGTCTAGGCGCCAGATGTTGCCAGGTGACTTGGAAGGAGAATCATTCTGGCCATGCTTTCCGGACACGTTGGAAACGGTATTCACATCTTCAAACGACGACAGATCTGCAGACGAACTAGAAGACGGGGACAATGCAGGCAACTGAACTATATCTTGCAAAAACGAGGGTAACAATGGAGCAGGCGCATGAACTTGTTGACCCTGATTTATTTCCGGACCTGTTGTGTAGAGGGGTGATGGTTGCCGGTGACCTGATGTCTGGTATATAGGCCCAGAATTGGTGAATTGTGGGTGATTGGTATATTGAGTCGCAAGCTCTACGTGGGACTGAGAGCGACAAACAGAACCAGGTGGCAGCCTGGAGGAGAATTCAGGTTGGTGGAGGGAATGGGAATGGGAAGGCGCAGACGAGTGCAGTCGGGTCCCCTGTAGTGAGGTAGTGGTAGCTACCTTGTCGTCTGGCACCTGGCTGCTAACAAGGACGGATGTCAACAATGCAATTCGTTCGGCTTGAATTGCAGCTGATATTGAGTCTCCGTTGCCTTCAGCGTCTGTCGTTGACGGGTTAGGATGCTTGTGGACTGGAAATTAAGATGAACATACAAGGCAGACATGTCTGGCAAACTTTTCTGCGGCGCCAATTGAGATAATTGCATTTCTTGCAGACCCAATCCCCAGGTTGCTTATTGTAGTGCATAAATAAACGGGAACACGAATCGAATACATCAACCTACATGTGAAATCGGACCTCGGTTGCCAGTATTCAGGATCGGTGGATGTGCTAGCCCAGCCAATCCCCCTGGACGAATCTGCCCTTGCTCTGGGAGTGGCTCGTTATCCGGCCAGTACATGATACAGGGAGAGAGCGGGTCATTGGAAACGTTCCGGACTCGTCCTCCGACTGCGAACGCACGTCCAGAAGGAGTAAGCAATGGGTGCGGAGGTTTCTGAAAAGTACCGAGAGGTGTATTTGCAGACGGCGTAGGATACGAGGGGGAATTGGAATACGGGTAGCTTTGTTGGATAGGCTGGGGTGAGTAATTATTCTGTGACACGAATCGCGGTGATGGGGCAGCGCGGATCCCGGGTTGACTCGGAATAGGGCATTGCAACGGTGTCGCACTATTATTGGCACGAGGACATCCACAACCAAAGCACACGATGTTGCGTCTATGCAGAATCATACAAGGAAAAGATTCGGTTAGCATTGCGATTCGGAGTTGTGACAAATAGGAAGGCGGGCTTTGTCTTGGGAACATGTCGTAATCAAATACACGAATTGAAACTTACCCGAAATTATGAGCGGCACATTTCGGAGACGTACATCTAGAAGGAAAAAAATTGTGTTAGCACATGCTTTTTCAAATAGGTTGTCTATGAGTCGATCGTGGGTCATACTACGATCACCTCAGATCGAGCGGGAGTGAACCGACAATAGGCTGAATCTGGAAAGAAGGGGTAACTTACATCCAGTCGCCTATCCTGAAGTTAGACCTTGGATTAGGTGGGTTACTCGAGATGGTGTAATCATGCTTCTGGGGTGCCTTCTCAACCATGGGCTGACCGATAACACGCATATCTGGGTAGGAGGTGGAGGTCCGTAAAATATTAACATAGGTTGGGATATGCTGGGAAGTCGGCTGCGCAGGAGGCAGTGACGGATGATGCAGGTTTGATGGAGTCGGCGCCTGGTGTTCCAGGACGTGAGAAACATCCCTTGTCGATTTCAGTTCAAAGGCCCGTAGTTTGTAGAACGGTTCAAGATCGCTCTCAAGCGCGGTCGTGACAACCATCGCGGGACCAGAAAGTGCGAGAGCCGCACAAGCCTGAAAACATGGTGAGAAAATGCATAACGGAAAGAAGGGGTAGCGAAGAGAACAAGAAACAAATAGCGTGAGAAGTATAGACATCACCCCGTAATCTCCGTACCAGTGCCACCCAAGCTACGCGCTGGCAATGTCATGATTGCAATCTCGACCGGATGCGGGTAATGCTGAAACGGGTAATGTCCAAAGTAGGGTCTCCAAAAAAGGAAGGAACAGCGGTCCAGGACGCCAATGCACCGCGTACGAATTACAGACGCGGTGTTAAACTCACCTCTTCATGCGTTTTAAACACAGCCCACACACTGTCAACACTCGAACCCGAATCTCTTAGAGTCCAAAGCGAAATGGGCATCGGGGCATTCCTTAGAGTGGGACGCTAATACATGTAAAACAGTAAGCTTCTGACGGAACGTGGATTCTGGCCGTAAACGTACGTTTTGCGGGAGAAACACTGCGGATAAAAAGCACTGTGCCATAAGAGGCAAATTAGATAACTAAAAGCGTCCAAGTTGTCAGAGAAGGGTCCAGAATACACGAAACAGCGCCACTCACTCGGACGACTCGGGAACGCGTAGCAACGAATGCATCAAGCACGGACTTTTGATCAGAAGAGCAGGAAGGTGATATGGAACTCCTTTCGCTGCTTGTGGATGACGGGGGTGAAAGATCAGGCGCTAGAGGCTTTGGTGCGAAGGTATCGATAACATTGGGAAGGTCCTTGTCGGATCTTTTTGATGGATAGTGGAATGACATCGGCATAGCAAAAGGTCCGTCAAGAGCGTGAGTGTTGGGACCATCCGAGAGTGCGACGGCGGGACTATCGATGGCGAGGTGAGGAAAGGCAGATTGGAGGTGGGAGATATTCATATCCTGTAGGCGGGAAAGAAGATCGTCCATAATGGGGGAACCACGAAAATCTGCTGGACTCATGTCGATTTGTTTGTCTGTTGTCTTTTTGTATGCCCGCAGTAAAGCCGAGTGATATCAGGGAGAGGATGGATGAGAACCAGGAGGAGCTGACGTGTTAATATTGCACGGATATGCCCACGTCTTGTCAAGATGGAATGATACTGAACGCCAGGAAGAGCAGAAGAGAGCTGATGGGAGATCGTCGCAGGGCGTGCAATCGAACTCGATTCTTAAATGCTGGGATATTCTGGGAGACCTGGTGACCCGTTATAGGATGAGAATTACGCAGTCCAGAGCGGGCAAATCGCCGACGCGCAATTTAATAAACGACGTGTTTGGAACGACTGCAGAAGCTGCGATCTTCGTTACGACCAGTTGCTGCCGGGCTGCACGGTAACGGGCAACAACAGACAGAACCAGAGAAACGGTTGGGGCCAGTGTTTCTTGGGCAGAAAGGCTTTTGAAACACCACCGCCTCCGGAGCCAGGGTCCGCAATTGAGTCCATGAGTGCTTTTTGGATATTCAGCGCCTAAATGGTTTGCAGATCTGTGGCCCTCGCGTGGCCTTATTTCAAATTTACCTAATCCGGACCTCTCCCCGACCCTGACCGTAGCACAAATTCTCCTGCATACTTAGCTGAGGATCACAACGTCCAGTCCAGATCCCTGGCGCCGTCATTAATCTCGCCAGTTCCCTTTTTGGCGCCTCGTTCTGCTCTTCTGTCTGTCTGTCGTTTGATCCAAGCATACAACAAAGCTTATCAGCCGATTTCCATTCGTAGCGCCGAGGCAACTGAATTCGCATGACGCATCGGCTATCACCTAGCAGCAGCCCTATGCACCCCATCAAAACAATATTGTATTGAACGAAAAACGCCGTCAAATCCAGTTGTCAGCTCCCGGACGGCACATCGCCTTATTATGGAGTCTAGTTTTCTTTCCTCCCCATGGAGATTAGGGTATGATTGTAAATGATGGCACCTATTGACTATTCAATAGCATCTCATAATTTACGACAACACCGGACACTTAGGGTTGCAGCAACCGAGGTGAAAAGGCACCGACACTTATTAAGTGGCAATCCAGTATGACACATAGCTTACTCTCTCCTCTCTTCACTTCATCTACGATGTATGCAACTCCTTCAACGCGAGACATGACAAGGGTAACTACCTTAGTGCACGAACCTTAATGTTCGAAGAGCCAGCTCGGATATCAGGTCCGGTGCAGATAGTTTCAGGCACGAGTCCAAACCCGATACATTTGAAGTCGTTTAAAATATGACTCACTGACTCTTGTTGACCAACTGAACGATCGAGTGATTCCTTGGGGCGGGACAGGGAACTGCAGGGCTGGAACAATTCGCGGAAAATTGTTCAAAACATAAAAGCCATTTCGTCATCGCACTGTGCTGGACAATGCAGATGACCATCCTTGGGCAATACCGCCTCGGACTGCTTGGAGGTTACCATAGAGCGCTCGGCTAAGAGCGCCTCCGGAAAGCCTAATCACTAGTCCCTGGGCAGCCAAAAAATCTGCGTATCGTCTCCATGATTCCGCCCCTTTCCCAGTCTTGGTGATACCTTTGGCCTGTTGAGCGCTGGCCCCTCGCTTTCCTGCCTTCAACGTAGCAATGCTTCCAACGACGAACAAGCCACGTTTTGCCCTGGTCAAGCCCACATTCAGCCTCCGTCGGTCCGCGAGGAACCCGATGTGCCCTCCCGAGTTGTTCCGTACAGTAGAGAATATGATAGCCTCTTTTTCCCGTCCCTCGAAACCGTCTACCGTTTTAATCTCAACGTCGGCAAGTTGCATAGCTCGAAAATCTCCTAAGACTTCTATGAAGCGCTTTTGATATCTTGCCTCCCTTTTAAGCAGTCTTGTTAAAAGCGAAACCTGTGCAACATATGGGGCTATTATGCCGATGTCGTTTCCCCGCAGTTCCTACATACAACAACATCAGTCACCACATCAACATTTTTTACCAAGAACACACTTGGTTGTTCAATAAGAGGTCCTCCACTATACTGACGACTATGTGGGCTTCGTTATGGTTAACACGGCTCCTATCCTTGAGGGATTCAATACCAGCGTGGTCTAAGAAAATCATCGAAGGTCGTAGGCCCGTTGTTTCATTCTCTCGCAGATGTTGCGAGTTGGGTGGATATAGACGTGGATGGACATTACCGAAAACATCGATAGTCCCATCAATCAGTGATAAATCATAAAACTCAGCCGAGGGGAAGCGTGAGATCCCTGGATGCATGCGATACTGTACGTCGAGCATCAGTGAAGGAACAACTAATGACACACACAGTGAGTTCGCCTTTTTCACCGGATATGGTGGCACACGTACCACCCTCTCTTGTTAGCCGCTCGAATAGGCTGAGCCCTAAACCCCTATCTAGGGCCTCGCGACTTTGAATGACTGGTGGTAGTTGTTTGTGGTCACCAATAAGTGCGACGTGACGCGACTGAGATACGAAGTAAGCTCAGTGCTGAAATAATTCATCGGGTGTTTACACATACACCTTTTGTTAAGGGGATCATTGATGCCGGTTCCGTGGACATTGAAGCCTCGTCTAGAAATACCACAGGGAAGTCTATCACGTTTAGCGCAGCACATGCTGATGTGACGCAAGTAGTGCATATCTAGACAGTTTAGAGCGGGATAATACCTGGATGGGGCATAATTAACTAACCACATCAGCCTTCCTCACAATGTCTTGCAACATTTCCTGCTCAAAGGCATATTTTCTAGCACGAACAGCGGATATCTGTCGTTCCAGGGAAGCAAGTTTCGCTTGCATTCTTTCATACGTCTTCTGTGCTTTGGGCTCGCGAATAGCGTCCGATAGGGCACTTGAGACGCGCATGGACTGATCGTTAATACGCTCTTCGAGCTTCATTACTTCTTTCACAATTGGTGTCAGCACCTTCTGAAGGCGATGATTGGCAACTTGATAATCTAATGTGTGTTCCACCAACGAAGGCCCGACACTTTCGCCGAAACCAACACGCAGAGGTTTTAAACCAGTAGTTACGAGACCTTCGACAAGATTGTTGACAGCGACATTGGTATACGTGCAAACGAGAAGGGGATGAGGAACTTCGAAATGAATCTAACAACGAAGAGAAGCACATCAAGGACCACGAACCTAGAATAGGAAATGCACTTACCTTTAGCAATTTAACAGCCTCAATAATAGTTTTCGTCTTTCCTGTCCCAGGCGGCTGGCAATGGCTGACATGAGCTCGCAACTCCCGCAGTAAGAGATAAAGTCCTACCCCTTGTATCAGACTGATTCTCTGCCCAATCATCAGAGCAAGCGCCCTGATCTGCGTCTTGTTCAATCCACTTAAATCTGGATCTCCCTCCATGACTATTGGATCGATCTCCGCGTATCTCCTCGCCCAGCTCTGGATTCGCATGTCGTCCCTGAATGCACCCATATGCTCGTATCCGCTTCTCCCCTTGCCAACGGCGGTTCCATGATCCAGCTTTTGATGTGACGGGTAGTTAACGTCGTCAGGAGATTGTAAGCTCTGGGGTAGGTGTGCATGCTCCGGAAGAAGAAACCTTAGGAAAACATCCCGCAGGTGTGTTCCATGAAGTGCCATCTGTTGGTCGTTAGCAACGAAAATTGGCTCCTGTGAGCTAACGTCGTTGTTAAACCGAGCCAATGCGTCACGCATACGTTCGTATATGAGATTAGACATATCGAGGTCAAGGCGCCAGAGACCTTCATCAATCTTGTATCGCTCAGGAAAAGACACCTTAATTGAAGTACCGTTACTAGAGACGACAGAACCATGAAGCGGCGTCTCTTGCAATGGGTCTAAGCGCGATACCAGCACCCGGGTGCCATTTCTATGATTATATCGTGGTTAGAGAGAATATTTTCAAAGTAAAGGTGTTCGTACTCAAAACGATGGTCTGGAAGTACGACACCAGGTCCAAGGATGAATGATGCAACAGGACGACCAAATTGTGTAGCTTGCAGCCAGAATGCTGAAACGCCTGTGAGACAATAACCATCCTCCCGAAGACGGTCAAGGTGCCAGTTGGACAGTCGTTCTTTTAATATCGCTTCTCCTTCCCTTTGTTCCAAGTCCAACAGGGGCAAGAACCTGATCAATTTTAAAAATGGATAATTAAAATAAAATAAAAAAGCAATATAGATTAGTACCTATCTTTGTAGGCACTTATTGCCTCGTGAACTGGCATGTCCACAGCAACCTCGGTATTAGGTGGAGAATAGCGCTTAATGTACCCTCTAGCAGGCTTGTCTGGTGGTTTCCGAGAGCGAGACGGCGCTCTCAGGCGCCAATCGAATCTGTTGCGAAATTTATCCACGTTAATGACAGACACATCATCTTTGCCATCATCAACCTGCAGCCATTCTCCTTCTGCGACAGTCAGAACGAGGGAAGACGCGCAACGTGCCCTATATATCGGCAAGGCGGTTTCCGGAAAAACATGACGTGTATATGCGTGTGCCCACAGCGAAAACGAGTGCCCGCGGCTGATAGGCGACGGGCGGCCAAAATTAAGAAGTTTATTTAGAGTTGTAGAATATATGGTGGTATTATAAGACACAGACTTGACGTGAGCGCGACGCACGGAGAGGCGAGTGCAACGGCCAGCAATCACGACATGGCCTGACGCGAAAGAAACGGTGTTGAGGAGGAGCTGGAAAAGGATTGGAGCCAGTTTCAGGTGGAGGAGATATAGTAGCAGCCGTGGGAATGCACCCTCGGTAACCGACGTCACGGCATGGAAGTGGCCGGTCCTTCAGACGCGGTCTGTTGACTGCTCAAATGTCTAATATCCACGTCCGTCGAATGCTCAGATGTACTTCACCCGCATCGACGCTCATTACTAATGCTATTATGGTTTCATTCTATACCCTTTCTGACTGGACCCAGATTTTACACTTAATAGACCCAGAAGATGCCTGGCAAACTGCCTGCTTCTTAGCTACTCGCCTCTTCTGAGTTGTCCTGCCTACGACAACGCCTGGAATGGATCCCTCAATGAAGCAAGGCATCCAAGAACGAAACCTCCTCAAGTCAGTGGCACTAATAACGACATGTTCACTGGCTATGATAGTCAATGCAAGTCCAGTCTCATTCTCACATAGATGATATGTAACCAAGCATATCAGATATCCAATACTACCTCCGTCGCTATAGCATTGCCAACAATTGCCCGTGAACTCCACATTATACAGGCGAGGATTCAATGGCTAGTACGTCCATTAATCAACCTCTACACTCTTCATATTTTAAATGCGACGCCAATAAGATATCAGCCTACTCCTTAAGTTCAGCATGTCTACTTCTTCTCTTCGGCCGTATTGCAGATCTTTACGGAAGAAAGAAAACCTTTTTGGCTGGGTCCACATGGCTCTTCGCATTCACCCTCGCCTGTGGATTCGCTCAGAGTAAGCTCCCCTGCACATTGCCCCACCAGATGTTTATGAATTTCTTTTCACCCATCTCAGATGAGTTAACACTAGAAATCCTGCGCGGTCTCCAGGGTGCCGGAGTGGCAGCAACAATACCTGCATCGGTGACTACACATTCAGCCCGCTTCTCATTCAAAGCCCACATTATTTCTTCTATAGCTTGGCATTCTTGCAAACGCATTTCCTATCAGCTCCGGTAGGATGCGCTCAATAGCGTTTGCGGTTTTCGCTGCCGGTGCACCCGTGGGGGCATTTATAGGATCATGCCTTGGCGCTCTCTTAACGCAACTAACTGTGTAGGGTTTTATCTTTTTTTTATATTAGAACTCTCATTCGACGTATTATTTCAGAAAAACGTGGCGGTCAAATTTCTACCTCTCAGCCGGGCTGACAGGTTTCTACGTATTAATCGGGTTTCTTGTCATAGACAAAGATCTGCCATCAACAGAGACGGACAGACGAATAGATTGGCTGGGCGGCTTCTTGATAACAGCAGGCCTTGTCTTAATCATCTTCGTGCTGAGCGACGGTGAGGTCGCTCCTAACAAGTGGGCTACACCCTGTAAGCGTTCTTGGCCTGGACGTGACTAGATCTAACGTTCTGTAAGATATCATTGCGTGCATCATCCTCGGATGCTTCTTCGTCGGTCTTTTCTTACTGTGGCAATGGTACCTTGAGCGTGTCCAGAATAATCCAAACGCACAGTATTCCAAGTGGACCCCTCCTCCGCTCATGAAAGTGTCTTTGTGGACACGTGGAAATTGGAGATTTTCCGCAATCATGGTTATCGCCCTTTTGACATGGTGTTCCTTCCTTGGATGGCAGTTCTGGACAACGGTATGTTTCTCTGACACGCCATCTCTATTCACTTGACACGTGTGGCATGACAGATCTACTACCAAAATTACTTGCTTCTCACACCAATCGCTACTATGCTTCGCTTCATACCAATGTTTATAACAGGCGTTTTACTCAACTACGTCGTCGTCCTCACCATACACCGGGTTTCTGTTATCTGGCTACTTGGTACAACTTCCTACCCAATTTTACACTAGATTACTTACTCTCCTACAGTAGCCGGCACATTTGTCACTGGCTGTGCACCTATTTTCTTGGCAGCTATCTCACCTTCGGCATCATTTTGGGCAACCGGTTTCCCTAGTTCTATCTGTTCTGTCTTTGGTGCCGATTTCGTCTTCGCCTCTGGCACTCTCTACGTGGCAAGGGTGGTAAAGCAGAATGAACAAAGTTTATCCGGTGCCCTGTTCCAAACCATGACCCAGGTAGACTAATTTTACATCTTACGCTGGTCTACTTCTGACGAAGCCCTGATCGTCCCCAGATCGGGACTGCAATCGGCGTGATTGTGTCCACTATTGTCTTCAACCGTGTAATTGTTCGAGAGTCGGACAGACTAGGCGTCGTCATTAATGAAGAGCAAGACAACATTCCCAGGATAGCCCAACTAAAGGCTTATCGGGCAGCGGAATGGACTTCCTTTGCTTTCGGCATGATCGGTATGTCTATTTCCACATTCTTACAACTTATCCCATATTAATCCTCTCATAGCCACGATATTCGTACTACTCTTCTTCCGAGGCGTTGGCATCATTGGAGTGAAAAATAAAACACCTCCTAACCCTGTTAATGATGTCAAATCTTCTAATTCATCTTCGACGACAGTGGCCCAGCCAATCAAATTGGAGACGAAAAGCCTACCGTCCCAGGCACAGTCCGAGACATCGTCGTCGAGCGCTTCCCCAACTATTCCCCCATTTTCCCCAGCAACACCAGGACCTGAACTGGATAATGAAAAGGGAGAGCTTGCTAGCCGTACACCAAGCACACTAGTATAAAGCAAATATTAAATTATCTTGATACTACGCTAGGCAAACACAAACTGTATGTATAGCTGGTTGTAATAGATACCACCTCTTGTTGCAATAGACCATCCTTGATGTTTAAACCATCTATGGACAACAAACTCGTTTATGGCTTAATTTCTCTGGAAGAGTGACTGAGACACTAGGGAAAAAAACGGATGCTTATTAGAAAGATTGGAAATCGCGGTTATTGATTATTTCTTCCCGTGGTTCGCCTTTTGGTCTCAGAACCTCCTCCAAGGCATAATAAGTTCGCAGCGAATGACATAGTCCTTATATAACTCCGGCAATGAGGACATCCGCAAAACCCAGGACTGGACAAACAACTTCCACAAATTCAATGGAAACAGCAAAGATAACAACAGGGCAATTCCTCGTAATTCTTTTTCGGGGGCCTCCCGATCATTGGCCACTGCCATCGACAAACCCAAATTGCGGGCCCATGGGTCACCACAATATAATAAGAATCGTCCAAACCCCGAAAATTGAAAAACTACTATAACCCATTGGAGTCGTTTTGGATAAAAAATTTAAAAAAAACCCATTAGAGTCACGTCAAATATTAACTTATTAGTTGATGTTTAAATTATCAGTGGGACATACTAGTTACTCGATCGCTTTGGGCCCTCAAGCATTGCTTGGCACTGGCACTTCCCTACCCTTCTCTGCCCGCGCCCTTAGTGTCTCATGTCTACGCACCCTTAGCGCCCACTCATATGCTTTACACACCCATTTGATATAGCCAATATGCTCCCAGGCCCCTTTCCTCTCCGACGCTATTAGCCGATGATGCAACACCTCGATATCCGCGAAAGTCAAGAATGGAGGGACGTTATCATCCGGCACGTCTGCGCTTGACGTCAAGCGGACGAGTGGCCGGGGTCCGATAAGAGAGGTTCGTGTGCTACGCATGGCTTGTTTTGCTACGGGTTGACGGATAGCTTGAGGAGGATATTTACGAGCAAACTCTCGTAGGTGTGAAATGGCTTTGTCAAGATCCCCAGTTCTAGCAAAGCACATCAACCAAACAATTATCGACGCAAGTATAGTGGCTCCACTTACAAAGCCAGTGTTCGCATGAGTGCCGTATGGGCCTTCTCAACCAATCGTGGATTAAGTGGCCGATCACCATCTTGCATCGATTGTTCCATGGTTTCCCACTTTGCCCACAGCTCCCTAGCAAACTGATATGCAACCTGGCGTTCCCGACCTTTTCTTGCACGCCCACATCTTTCCAGCGCGTCTACGTATGACCTCGCACTCCTTTCCACACCAAGCTTGTCGTAGACTTTCCAGAATATCTCACGAGACTTTTCGAGAGATGAATGTCGATAAAAGACAGAAAGATATGAGTTTATCAACCTGGTCGTAAGAGTAACATGCTGGAACTTGCGTTCACTTGGCATCGTATCGTCCCAATCATGCCTACTGACTTGACCTTCGGCATCAGCAAGTATCCGATGGAATAACGTGCGAACTTCGTGCACTACCTCTTGCCTGCTCTGTGGGGGGATATGGGTGAAGGCTGGGTACGGGTCTTCGGGAACCGGTGGACCAGAATCTACCCCGTCAGAAGTGTTCAGCACATTTTCAGACTCTTCAGACACGTTTTCAGCTTGCACACTCTCGTCCAAGGACAGGTCGTTTGTGTCGCCCTTAGCAAGAGGGGCAATGGACCGCACGAAGGGTGGATTGTATGCTGCGTATGCGTGAAACACATGCATCATGACTTCTTCATTTATACTCGCATCCACTTCTCCGTCCAAGCTGTGGCCATCTGGACCCACTCCACGTACCATTTCAGCCAAGATCCACCTTGCTCTTGCTAGATCTCCCACCCGCTTTGCTCCTTCCAGTAGAGCACAGAACGTCTTCCTGTCTGGGCGGAATGCAACCCTCCCTCTAGCGTCACGATGAGAATCTAGCATCTCCTTGGCGAGCCTAAAAGCTTCGTTCACATAGCGCCGGAGTCCAGACTTAGCACATGCAAGAATGACAGCGTTATACGTGTCCGCTGTTGGAATAACCTGGCGATCAACAGTCATTTCCGTCCACAAGTCTAATGCACGTTCTGGCTCCGACGAACGAGAGGAAGTTATGGGGGTAGCACAAGCACGGATCATGAGCCTGTAAAGCAGAACATCTGGCTCTGGATGAGCTACGTAACGCATATGGGAGAAAAGATCCCAAGCTTGTGCGTGGGCCAGTGAGGAAGGCTTAGAGAAGAGAGAAGTGATGGTGGATGTATATGTTTTTATTGGAGCGGGGTGGGATTTAAGTTCGTAGCTGTGAAGGACCTGTAGAGCCGTCGTTGGAATGGCATCTGTTGGTGTTGCCAGTAAATGTGCCTTAACGTGTAGATGCCGTTGTTGTTCATTAGGGGTGTCTAACCGAGCATCATTACATTGCTTCGCGCCATGACGATATACACACCTGTTAGGAATGCCTCCATGACCCGTTCAATTCCTGCTATGTCCCCAGCATCCGCATGTGAATGCATGATGTTTGTGATCGCATTCGCAGGAAGTGGGACGCCGATTCGCTGATTTGCTTTATTTGAGTCCTGTCAGAAACGTCTTAGAAACTATTACCGACCTTCATAAGGTCCAATGTATTTTCGGCAGCCGAATGATCCTGTGCCCGTAACTATGGACGCATGCTTCTCGGTAAGCGAAAGGGAGGTATAGTTTGAAGGACGACATACACAAACGCGCACGAGCAACTCGCACTCCTTGATCGAAACAACACCGATGGAGGGAGTAGCAAGGGGTCCCTGAACAGCCTCTAAGCGAGAAACAATCTCCTGGAGATGCGCAAGGACGCGCAAATATGGTTGCGACACAAATGCGCTTAGGGTCTCGGTCTCCGAAACAGCACTCGAGGTGGGGATGTCCTGAACATCAGACGATTCATATCCGACCTCGCGAGGGAAATCACCGAGCAACCGCCGTTCAATTGTACTGATGACAGACAAATCCTCCTCGTCCTGTCCCTGTTTCGGAGCACCAACAGACGTCCCAGGATCTGGCTCGAGTTGTGCAGTGGGAATAGCAAGAAGGTCTTCATAAAAAGCTGTCAGCTCTTCCTCTGTATACGACGGTGGTTCGAGGGCTTGACTCTGAGAATCAGGGTGAGATGAAAACTTCACACTGCCAGAAGCTTTAATTCACCTCTTTTACTGCAACTTCCTCTAATGCCTGTATGCGTCGCTCGAGTTCAGATAATGGTCCAGCCTGCCCCAGTGGAACCTGCGGCATGTCGTTTTGTTCTCTGTAAAACAAATAAACATCAATGTACCATTTCTCAGTTGTAGGAGAACATACATTGATGGGGCATAGTGACTCTGTCCGTAGGCATGATAAAATCCTGGAGGTGGGGTCGTAGCGAGAGCTTCGTTGTGTAACTGACGCACGAGACGTGATGAAAATCTGCGACAACACTGGCCTGCTGCGAATGTTCCGATCCGTGTGGCATTCATACAGGCTGCAGCGCGTATAAAGGTGAGCTCGAGCAGTGCCGACGGCAACACCGACGTCGGCAACAACATTTGCCAACTCTTTTGAATATACGAATCCACATTGTCACGTCACGGTCCCATTACCAGTAAGTACGCTAGGTACAAATTACATTTATATACACCGTAATTAGACCTTGGAATATCCAAACCGAAATGTAGACACTCAAATCCAAATGAATGTGTTGAAGTTAGTTCGTGTATAATGTAAAACGAATGAGGGCCAGGGTTAAGTCACCAATTATCGCTGGACAGAGGTGTGTAAACGCGAAGAGAGTTGATCTCCCAGTATGCATTTTCGAATGCCTCTGGATAATTGTCAACGACTACAGAAGGAGTTCAATATCTCTGGACCTTATAGAGAAACACACGTACAGGTGACACAATCAACATTGCCGCAGAGAGCCGAAGGAAACACACTCCCGGCCCAGTCACCCTTGGATTTGGTATTAACAGCAAATAAACTATAATTAGAAGAAAGACGGGTCTTACACAGAGTGTCAGGTCGAAAACCATCTTGTGAGCGTCAAAGTGAGCATCATAATTGCATGTGTCGCCAAAGTCAAAGTGAGCGTCGGGTGGTCCGAAGAAGAGATCAATAGTTATATTGTCTTCCCCATCTTTTATTTCCCAAGGCACTTCCCATCTGGTTTTGAACCAGATATTTACGCCATTGCTACGGGAGCGTTGCATAACGTAGTAGCCGCCGCCATTAAAGTTGAAATAAGATCCGTATGATTCCCTGCGGGCAAAGCTCACACCACAGCCTTTATTGTAATCGACATTTGTATCGCAAACAGTGGTTTGGGTATAACTAGAACGGTGTTACAACCAAAGAAAACGGCTGACCAGAAAGGAAAAGAAAAGGAAAGAAAAGGCTGCTTACCCAGTCTGGTATCGGTCATCGCATTGGGTGCAGTTTGGCAACGTATGCAGTGACGACAGGTTGTTTTCTACGAGATTTACGCCTTATTAAGTAGGTCAGATATCTGAGTGACTTCGATTCAGGTTATCACCTTCTATAATATCGATTTCCCCTCCCTTGGGCCAAGGCCCAGCCTGGCTCAACGTCCAAAATGCAGGCCAAGTAGCACATCCTTCCGGCATGTGTGACAAATCCAGGACGATCAAGGACTCGTCGTATGACGCAATTGAACTGATTCTTATGCTATCTCGCCCGCGAGAACCTGGTAGCACTACTTTTTGCGCATCTGCCCGCATTACGAATTTTTCGTCCGACGCTTTTTGGTGAAATGCGCGATTAGTGGTGCATGAACCAAGGCCGAACACGCGCATATACTTACCGAAACTCAGATTGGCGTTAATCGCGTCGGCTTGACCCACGTAGTTGACCCGTCCATGCGTTGGATCATTTACCGTCTCCCACAGCCAGCCCTTGAAAAAGTCGCGCCCGATGTAGGTATCCTGGAGGGAATACCTGATTGGCTCCAACTGGGGCAATACCCCTGCCCTTGCACAATACGTTGTTAACAGCAAGAATGTAAACGAGAGAATACGCTTTGAACACATTGGGCAGTTTCAGTAGCTGTGGGTTATGAGGAAGGGAATGAAGGGTGGAGGGGGATCCCGGACGCAGATAACCTTTATCAAGTCAAGGTGGCTGACACGAACAAGGGTGACAGTCCATGATGACGGCTAATGCGCTAACGCGCCAATTAGCGCCGGCCTGAAAAGGTTCAGTCCGTAATGAAAGTCAGAATATTAATTCGAACCTTGATGCTTAGATCGATGATCAACCGGACTGTTGCACAGAGAATTGGTACTTGTAGTTCGACCATGCGATACCCGGGTCAGATACAAGCCAGGCAAGCTTCATTGTCGGAAGTGCCCCTAACGTGTTCCACTGTGGATGTCGCACATCAAGCTCAAGCCAAGTAAAAGATTGCCAGCATATATATAATCCCGAATGTGATTCAATCGGCCGCAGTGGGAGGACTTGGGGGCTATTTTTGCCTTTTACGCTCTACCTCCGGGCCTTTGATCCAAGAGGCGGAAAGCTGGGATGATTAAAGAGTTCTAAAGCCTCACTATTTCCGAGTCGAGCTGTACGATTTGCCGCCGAGTACTAACCGGAAGGGATATCGTATCTCGCAGGGCTATCCGTCGAATGTTCCGGCCTCTTGCTCAAATTCAAATATATTGTTGTTGAATAGCCCAGAGGCGTGATACCACAGCTGGTCCGTCACTTAATGTGCTTCCGAGAAGAGTATACAAAAAACCTGCATATCACAACACGAATATATATGCCTCCGCATTTCGATCGCGAGTTTCGCAATCTTCCGAGGACATCTCGTGCGACGGGCATTAGGAAACTCATTATGTGGTCCCGTGCAAACTACCAATGCGTCTGTGAGCCCACCACTTGTCGTTACCTAGAATCGGCAACACCCGAGTCCTTCATCCTTCCCAGGCACTGCAAGAAGCATTTCATGAATGCCGAGAAATCATCAAGCGCACAACCTCCCGATATAAGTATACCGCCACGTTGTAAATAGGTTCTTGTTGTTACTATGACTTTCGCGATGAGGGTCCCGTTCCCATTCCTCTCGGTTGGCTTAACGGTCGTCGCCCTTTTCGCGTTTATTGTCAGCGCGGCAGTAAATGACGCTTCGGTAATACCAATGCAAGTACGGCTGGCCTACGCCGGTCCAACTGCAATGGTGGTTAGCTGGAATACCTACTCTCAACTTTCGCATCCGACCGTTCGTTATGGTCCTTCCCCTAGGGGTCTGGTGCGTACCGCCTCATCAAGCGTGTCTGTTACATACCGTACCTCTACGACATACAATAACCATGTCAAAATTACCGGTCTTTTTCCCAATACTCTGTATTACTATCTACCAGCACATAGCAACATATCGACACCCTACACGTTCAAAACGAGTCGGGTTGCAGGAGACCATGTTCCGTACTCCATAGCCTATGTTGCTGATCTAGGACTTATGGGGCCAGACGGTCTTACCACTCATGTCGGAGAAGGCGCTGCGAATCCGTTGGGACCCAATGACAAAAACACAATCCAATCTATTGAGCAGAACCTTCCCCAGATTGACTTTCTGTGGCACTGTGAGCATCTTGTATAGTACGGTGTTGTAATGCGTGTTAGCTTATACGTTGATGTGCGCTTGCCAGCCGGTGACATTGCATATGCAGATTACTGGTTGAAGGAGGAGATTCAGGGTTTTCTGCCCAACACGACAATTGAAGACGGATACAAAATTTATGAATCGCTACTCAACCAATATTATGATGAGATGGCACCAATATCATCAACGAAGCCTTACATGGTTGGACCTGGTAATCATGACTCAAACTGTAAGAAATCTTTACTTGCTGGCAATTTTGAAATTGCTAACTGGCTTCCGCCGAATTTTAGGTGACAATGGCGGTACAACCGATCATGCACACAACATAACGTACGATGTATCCATCTGTATGCCTGGCCAGACGAATTTCACTGGCTATATCAACCACTTCCGCATGCCAAGCGGGGAGTCAAAAGGTACTGGTAATTTCTGGTACTCTTTCGATCATGGAATGGTCCACTACGTCCAGGTCGACACGGAGACGGACTTGGGGCATGGATTGGTTGCTCCTGATGAACCGGGTGGCGCTGGCGGCGAAGACAGCGGTCCATTTGGGAGTCACCGGGACACCCAGTTGAATTGGCTGCAGGCGGACTTGGCTTCTGTCGACCGGAAGAAAACTCCTTGGCTTATTGTCGGTTAGTCGCATCCTTCACGTCTGGATTGTGCTAGTGTTGAAGATGCATAGCGGGTCACCGCCCGTGGTATGCCAGCGCAGAGAATGTCAGCGATTCTATATGTGAAGACTGTCGAAAAGTCTTTGAACCACTCTTCCTTCAATACTCCGTCGATCTCGTCCTCACCGGCCACGTCCACGCGTATGAGCGTAACGCGCCTGTTCGATACACAGACGCCGACCCAAATGAACTTAATAACCCCTCCGCGCCCTGGTACATTACAAACGGCGCTGCGGGCCATTATGATGGTCTCGACACCCTCCTGAGCCCCCTCCAGAGTTACTCAAGATATGCCCAGGATACGGCGTACGGGTGGAGCAGGTTGACCTTCCACAATTGCAGCCATTTGACACACGAGTTTGTGGCAAGCGCAAATGGCTCGGTACTGGATACGGCGACCCTGTTTAAGAACAGGAAATGCCATGGTCTGTCTAATATGTAGTCTTTCACTAGCCCCTTTTCGGCCAGTTTTCTTATGCTTTGCGACAAATATATGTTCGGTCGTTACATCAGAATGTCCAAGTTCGCACGGACAGGCTAAATGCCATCTCAGTTGCGTTCCATTTCAGCATCACGATGCAGCCGCACAAAAAGCCCAGGCTGATGCCAGTGGGCGTGCCAGATGGCTTTGGAAAGTCTCCAGCTCAGTCAAAGGCCAAGATTGTGGCACCTCAGTTCACGTCCGCTTTCGCCCAGTCGAGTTCTGTTGCCCCCAAACCTCGCTCGACGATAAAGGCCCCACATTCATCCCTTGATCCACATCTGCGAGATGTGGGCTCGGCTTCGTCATCCAGCGAACATGCCAAATTCACTGTTCGTAAAGCCCCGCCTGCAGCCGATCTACTTGTAGCTGAGGCCCGCCCAATCGTTCGTCCAAATCCAGCCGCTAGCCGTCCCGACCCTTTTATAGCATTTAAAGATGTTTTACGGGATAAGCGACCGCTGCAGCAAGACGACCTGTTCGCTCCATCTCTAAAGAAACATCAGGTCCCTGAATTGGCATATGCCTTACTGGAAAATGAAAGGGATAAAGAAAAGTTGGTGAAACGTGTCAGCTCTCCTCCTAAACTACCACCCGGTAGTCACACAAAGCATTTATTCACACTCTCGACCATCGGCATTGCGCGTGCCACCGATATTAGTACCGACAACGGGAACGCAGAGCTGGCTTCCATATTCCTTGATGATCAGCATCCGGAGATATTACAAGGAGAAGAGAATAACGGAGAGATGTGGAGAGGACTGAACTTTAGCCCACAGAAGAAACGTTATGGTCATCACGGTCCTCAGTTTGTTCGGTAAGCAAGCCTCACAACCTCAGTTATATATGGTTGAGGGAGTGTTGCCAGGAACGGTCTCGCATCTAGAGCCTCTCAAGTTCTTGGACGTATGCAGACGTCGCTAACTCTGTGGCAGAGGGAGATGGAAAGACAGCTTACACCTGATACCTATTCTGGTCTTAATTCGGATCTACGCTTGACAATTGTCAAAATAGAACAGATGCCAGCCCCGACGTTCACCAAGTCAAACGCGACATCTTTCGGCATCGCCTTGTGTCGAATACATGCACCATCTAATCGAGCTAACCTTTCTTTTACAACAAGCTACCGTAAGCTACTCAAGGTTATATTCTCTTTTCCGCTTCCAGCTCCGCAAAGCCCTGTTCGCAGCGCCACGCGTTTCGCTGTCGGGGCGGAGGTATTTACTTGGAAACCCTGGCATGAAGTGAAACTAGCACGGGCGGCACATCCGGTATCAGAGGCGGAATCCGGATCAGATTCTGCTGCTCGACAGCAGGATATTGCCGACACATTATTACTATGTAATCGCTTTTTGTTTGCCGAATTCCTTCAACGCTGAACTTGCTTACGCTTATGATCCAATACATTGCCTACCATAACATTCACTGATAATACATTGGCTGCGGAGTCCACTGAACACCCTAAAAGACGACGGAGAGCAGTACGGAGCCTCTGACCGGTGCTTGACACCTGTAGCGGGGAAAAGCTCATCCAATTCTTCTATACCAAGGCTTACTCACTAGTGAAAGGCCATCAAGAGTACTTACATGTCGACAGGAATTTCTAACTAGCAAAGTTGTTGTGAATCCACCGTGTCATTCATCGCGAAATGTGAAGCGAAACTGGAATGAATAAGTGGGATCCCCAGCAAAATGAGAGCTTATCATCGACTCGCTATGAGAAGTTTGAAGAAATAACGAAAAAAACCACGGCACCCAGGATTCCCGCGTGGTCCCCCACCGTGGTACTAACTAGGCGGCACTCCGGTTAACTGCGCAGATCGGACGGGATGCGGTGCTTTCGGAGTCCTATGGCCGTGGATGTTTGTATCGTAACTTAGAAGCTCATATACTGGTGTTGTAAAGTTGTAAATCCTCATATTATG
>JNHY02000092.1:0-54721 GCA_001691755.2 Amanita polypyramis BW_CC | reverse complement strand
CACAGGCCCTACAAACTTACTGGTCCACAACCAAGCAGTCCTCACAACAATGCTCACAACCAAACATGGCATAAATTCACATTTCACTAGAGCCATAAACCATTCATTACATGGATGGTTTAATAACCCAGACAACAAGTTATACCTTGGCTAGATACCAGCTAAATACCAACCAAGTAACATTAAAGAATACATTATTAACCTATCAAAACTCAGAAAGGGAGGAGGACCCCCTACCATGCACTCAGCTGCCACCACTCTATGCCTTAAGAAAGCTGAGCTCAAATGCAAAACCCACAAATATCTGCACCCCAAAAAATTGGGGCTTCACTTCCCAAATCTAGGACCACCCAACACTAAACAAAAGCTATGATTCATTGAAGCTGTTGAAAATAACACTCACCTCCTGGCCAGACTATCCCATGCACTCACAGGACACACCCCTACTGGATGTTATTATGCTACCATACCCTACTTCCAATGGCATATATACTGCCCTTGTGATGAACACTCCTGCCAAACCAGAAACCACATTTTGGATCACTGCCCACTATACACCAGATATTGGAATTGGCTTCCTCCGAACCAATCCCAAAGCTTTCAGCTTCGAGCACGCCCCACCAAAACGGGAACGAACCCCAGCACTCTGATGTCCCACCCTTCTGCAAACCCAGCCCCCACCCTTTACTACCTAGGTCCCTCGCTATAAGGTTAAATTAAAAATTAAAAAATTAAAAAAAGTGACGTGACACGATAGTAAATTAATTCTTGTGGCGTTTGTGAAACAATTGATGGCCAGCGTGCTTCGGCATCAGCAACGTCCCAATAGCGTGGTTCAGTTACAGTTACTTTCATACTCCTGTCGGCTTTCCCGTAGTGTGAAACGACATAGTAGACTTTCGGATGCCACTCCAACAGCACTCCGACGTTTCGACGTGTGTGGCCGATATGTACTAGGTCAGAATCCAAATTTCTAACTCAGCGGCGCCATCATATGTTTCAAGTTGCTAAAAGATTGCAACCATCATCTTGGCACTTTTCCCTTGAAGGTTTCCCGTGAAACAGCGGTTCGCGGGATCAACTATTAAAGGTGCCTTGTGGCTTCGGCCGGGAACACGAGGGTGATAGAGATCAATATACCAAGAGCACGCTACAAGACGTCTGTACTACCGTCTCTCGCATTAAATAAGGCAAGAATGTTCCCGCTCTGGTTATACGTGAACGTGCAAATAGCTCGGTTCAGCCAGATTTACCATATTAGCACTATTCGACTGCTAGCTCATGGTTGTGAAATAGTTGTATCTACGTACTGGGTAAGATAGAATGAAATAGTAGCGGGGGGAGTATCCATCCTCTACACAGATATAATAACCAAACGGTAATTGAAAGAATGAAAAGTGAAGACAGGTATATGTTCCGTATATCATGCAAAGGGGAGGTTCGTGCATGCTATGGATAGATAAATAAGATCTTGCTTGCGGCTCCATGTTCCGTGTGTCGAGAATGGATAGAGAAATGGAAAATAAGAAAAGGAAAAAAGTACATAAGTTAAACGAGAGGAAGAATACGTCCCTGATAAATCCCCCAATCACCTCAGCTACCTCAAGTCACTTCCCTCCACGCCGTTGGCTAGATCGATGAACCTTGTCACTCGCTTCTTCGCATTTGAATTTTTTCTATTGCCGCCATTCCATTGGTCGTCCTGATCCACCCCTTTGCCATGTCCCGTGGCGTGCCTTTCACAGAACATCCGTCCATCTACTTCCCAGTACTCCACCAGTTTCTCACTGCACTTGGGGTATCCAGGATACTCGCACGTGAGGTGTTCGGGATGATAGCGGTCTCCTGTATGCGAGAGGGCACATGGACCTTCGATCGGTTGCCCACAGTGGGCGGCAGAGCAGAGCGACTTGTTAGCCTCATGATAGTGATATGCACAGAGAGGTTTGCCATCAAAAACGTAAAACGTTCGGTCAGGGAAAGGTTCCTGCGATGGTTCATAGCTCAATTATTTCGTTAAGTTCGGAGACCGACGTCACTCACATGGCATACATGACAGTTAAAACACTCTCGATGATATTTTCCCTTCAATTGACCGTCCGAAGATGATACTGCCTGCTTCTCAATCGGCAAATCACACCTCCGGCACTGTGAAATCTGTTAGCGCCATATCTGCACCCAAGAAAACAGCAACCCACCTTGGGCAGGTACAGGCTCTTCCAGCACAGGTCACACAACACACCTCCACCATCGCAGTGCACCCACCGCCCATCGTTGATCATCTTGCCACACTTGAGACAAACTCTGATCTTTTTGGCTCGATCCCCAGCCTTACCCAATTTATCACGATCTCCGTCACTGTCGAGCTGCTTCCCTCGATCAACCATCGGACTCGTTCTTGACCGGGTGGGGAGCTTCACCATACGTGTCTCAGGAGGCGAGTGAGGCATCTGGACTGTGTTGCTTCTCTGAGTTTTAGCACCGGGACTGGGAGGCGGCGGCCCATTGTTCCCGTCTCTTTCTCTAGCATCAGTCCTCTGATATCCCGCTGACTTACTCTTCACTAGCGATGCCCCACTTTCTGACGGCTTCCTCGCTCTATCAGAGTCATGCGCGCTAGTGCTCCGGGCACTCCCGCTACTGCTGGCGCTCGTACTTCGTCCTTTTCTTTCTCCAAATCCAGTGGTACCTGGTCCCCCTAATTTTCCATAATCTTTCGGAGGCGTGCCAGACAAGCCAAGAGCCTGAGCAACCAACGACGAGTTGGTCCTCTTGCGTCCACGTGCACTGGACCTTGAAGATGTAGTACTGTTTCTATCCTTGGTCGGATGCTCCACAGCCTTGGAGTCATGAGCGGACGTATCTCGATGATGAGTGCGCATTGTTGTCGTAGTTTCGGTGGAGGGGAAGCGAACGTGAGCTGTGCTAGCGATGGAACCTGAACGGAGGATAGATCCAGGAAATGGTGTACTTTTTTCTTTCGCACTGCTTCTGGAGCGAGAACTGTAGTCGGTCTCCTCTCCATCCGAGTCAGCGTAAGCCAATCCGCCTTCTGAGTCTGTGCCGGGACTCTGAGGACGACCGCTTCCGTTAAGGGTGCGAGAGGTTGTTGTATCTAAGCTAATAGTGCGCGAAGGGGGACTAGGAGCATAACGGGACGCCGTGTCTGCTTCCGATGGAGGCAGAGGAGAATGACGGCTATTTGCCGAATCGCCTCTAATTCGATTCAAGGGGACAGCCGTACTGGGTGTTTCTGGTATTGCAGTATTAGGGCTAGGGCCGGTCTCATAGATAATGTCTTGACTGACAACGACATTTGCGCCCGGCATTTTATTCTTGAATTTCTCAAAGAATGGCAGACGAGACAAAGGAGACTGATTAGGTGTTGTAGGTGTAACAGGTATATCGGGGAAGCCTGGTAGAGGCATCGCAAACGGAAACTGACCAGGCGAAGGTGAACGAGTGATTATAGAGTCTGGAGTAAGCGGTGTTTGAGGAAACGGGGAAGGCAGTCCAGCAGAATGAGAAGAACCTGCAGATAGTGGCGGTGTTTCCGTACCCGCTGTAAGCATCAGACCATATCAGTGTCATCGCCTTAATCTGTCACTGCGTGCCAAGAGATTGCTCACCTCGAGTTGCATCAATATCAAGGAGGCTCGGAGGGTCCAGTCGCTTTGGGTAGTTCGTCGTGAACATGGCTGCTCTCGCTACCGCCGCAAAGCCGCGCCTACCCACACCTGCCATACCTGCCTCACCACCCGAACTTGTATCAATATTCCCTTCCGAGAAATGCGGAGTCGAGGGTGCCCTATCTGGCCGTGGCAAATTGTGATCCGAAGACAAGGTATTATTGGTATACCGGGAACGAATAGCGCTGGCCACGGACGACTGTGAAACATGAGACGGTGATGGGGATAAATTTGTCCTCATTGGACGCAGAGCGGGCGGAACGGGTCTCGGAGACGCCCGGTTAATAGATAAGCTGGGATGATGCTGTACATTTTCCGGGCCTGGCGATGTAGCATCGCGTTGGGTGGGAAAGGGTATGCGAGCCGACGCTGAATCAGTTGGAGTCTGAGGATGCTTTTGGAGTGCGGAGTAGGACGTTGTACGTGTTGGCGCCTGCACAGGTGAAGGTGACGATAGCAGTGGGGGAGACTGGGAAGCAGCAACACCGGTGGGCGACGGTGGATTTTGTGCATTGTTGGCGTTCGATAGTGCTCGAACGCGTGCTCCATTCTCGATTGACAGCTGAGATGGCCTATTTGCGGAGACGCTGGTGTTTCGAGGATGCCCAGGTTGTGCAGGTGGAACTGTATCGGGGTCGCCACGAGAGAGCGGGCTGGGCTTGCGCTGGAAGGGAGACGAGGTGCGAAGAGCAGAAGGCAAGGTTGTGCTGGATGGGCCGGCAGAACATACGTGGTCGCCCAGGTCGGATAGAGGAACAGGTTTATTACAGGTGGAACATTTTACAGTAGGCAATAGCTGAGAAATACGCTCAGAATTAGGCTGGGGGGGAAGCAACTGTGCCATCAGAGGCAGGTGAGGAGGAGGAGGACTGTTGGATAACCGAGCACATGGCACCATCAACTCCCCAACCACAGTAACCGCTTCACGCCATATTCCATCTTTGAATATACACTTGTCATTTTTTCCGCCTCTGTCAGTCTACGTTGCCTAGTCAGTATTATCCCCGGATATTAGTTCAATCAAGAAACTTACCCCACAACATCCTCCTTCAGAACGTCTACCTTTCCCCCCTTCCCCTTGCACGCCCCTTCGATGCTTTCGACAATCAAATCAACCGCCTCTCTGCACGTTGCTGCGTTGTTAATCTCGTCAGATCCCTCCGCGTAGAGGCCATCCCCAGTGCTGGACGATCTACGAACCCGTGCAGGGTCAACGGGAAGAACCTTGAATGCTGCAAATGTCTGGTCACTGTTCATTATCACTCGCGACTGTCCTCTCTTCGACATACTCCGCGCCAGTAGAGTTAATGGCGACGCAGCAGAACCATCGATATCATTTCGAATTGAGTAACCGTTGATTCTTGACTCCTGACGAGAAGTCAACCAGGTCACCATGAAGCCTGCATTTTCTTCTGGATCCCGGCTTGTTTCTTCCAATGGGGATAGAATGTAGGCTCCTGCCATCAAAATCTCGGATCAGCAGATCTATTCATCTAATAAACCTTCTTTAGACCCACCCTTGCTTATTCTAATTATATCACCCAATGGCACTCGCGTATACATCTTCACCTCTTCCAAGTTATAATCATAGCACTATCAGGTTTATCAACAAAGGTCCTACGTCGCAGATTTTAGACACCTTACAACAATATACAGTGCCCTGGCCGACTGTGAAGTTTGAGCCGAGCTCGTTTGCAGTGTTAATAAACCTCACCAGTAACAACACTTTCTCCCCAAATTTCATTCCCACCTTCGTATTTAACTCCTCCGGAGCGAAGAGTGTCCACCCGGACAGTAATATCTCACCCTCAGCTAACACTCGCGAGACAGACGTTGCAATGGCCTCTGCTCGTATCTTGGACAGCCTCACCAGATCGCTAGGATCCGTGGATTGCAGCTTGAGCAAGAACTCTGAGAACACAGTAATTGACCGGTTGCCAAGTATGTAATCGATCACCGCTTGACAGAACCAATCGCTAAATGTCGAGCTATACATTCTATTATTTGACTATGTGTAAACTGATGATTACTTGTTCGGGTGCAAGACACTAACCTCGCCAGTGAATTCATGCCATCGTTGAGCATGCCCCCCAGGTCACGTTTACCAGTCCTAGAACAAATGTAGAAGCATTAGTCCTCTCACGCCCTGGTATCCATTAGATTATACCAAACAAGACTTACCTTGTAAAGTCACCCTGTCATCGAATCTGTTTTAACTGGGCCGAACAAAATGCACCCTCAACTTACTTTTAAGGCAGACGTTCCCGCACTAATGCAATTCGTGAGATGCGTTTTGAACGCAATTGCTCAATTGAGTAGACTCACTATGCGCGACTGATTGCATCACCGTTATTCGCCCACACTAGCAACGCTTTGTAAGATATAAACTAATTAATGAAAATTACTAACCGTTGTTGAACGCTGCGTCAATATCTGTTTTCCTTTCCGCTCCTGGGATCACAATCGCCAGTGCGCTCAGCTGCTTGTGTAGCACGTAACGTGCAAACGCAGACTATCATGGATAAAATATGCACGCAGACACCACACGTGTGTATTCAGTAAAATTTGCAAACGTCCCATCCCTTGCATGTAGGAACAATCAATTCTCACCTGGACGACATTCGTTCGATCGAGACAATCAATGCAATTCACGCGAAACACGCCCTTCTGTCTTGAAAAGACTAAGCCATCAGAAATCCATAGATATCTTTAGACTTAATCAACGCGATAGTACAATGAACAATTGGATGGACGAACCCCTGGGAATCGAATGTTCTTTCCATTGCCTGGATAAGCTTGGATATATTCTCATACTTCATGCCTCGTGTCTCGACGTGAAAGTCATACTCGTGATACCTAAAAATATACGTCAGAAGCATACCCCACGCCGTAGACAACTTGAACCAACCTTATATCTTTTGAATTCAACTCTCTCACGTATCTTCTGTATTCCTGAGTGATCGCACCTTCCTTCCCATGTTGCTCTGCCAAGTTGACAATCATCTAAGAGGTGTGAAATTTCAGTGGCAGAGTCACACCATTGGAGACGCATACATGAGGTCCATACACAGGAACTGTCCTTTGAAAATGTCGCTTCAATGCATCCATATTTTGCTCATATGTCCTGTCTGCTGTAAGCATAGGGGGTGGCTTCAATCCGTACCCTTGTTGGGTCCAATATAGCGGAACTGGTTATCTGATTGAACAAAAGCGACATATTCACGCAGGAGCCACACTTACTAGAACCTCGTATTTGGACGTAACTGAATACATTTTCCCTTCCCTCGCGCTAAAAACGTAAGAGTATCATCAGAAATAATCGTAAACTGACGTACTTCGATACGCATAACTGTCTCTGTTTCCACAAAATTTGCAGCCCGTGCTTCATCATCGATTCCTCTCCTCTGGTATCTCAATCCGGCTCTATCCCTCGACCGTCTCGATATGATAGTGTATTCAACCACACTCTCCGCTTCCTCTTGTGCCGCTGCCCCAGTATTACCAAGAGACGTAGGTGGTGGCAGCTCGGGGGGTAGATGGAACGTTGCGGATTGGTAGTAACCTTGCATGACTGGCAAGATGTAACTGTTTAGCTAGAGATGCCGGTACGAATCAAGAGACTGATCGAAAGCAATATACGAATTACCATACCCCGGAATCTATAAAAGGCTTCAAAAGCCATTCGTTCCACCAGAATTGTCTATCCACCCGTCGCCAGAGGGGAAGCATGGGATAGGGCTCGCCGGAGACCCTGACCCTATTCATCCCCTGTGCCATGGACTCCGCACTGCCTGGAAGTTCCGCGCTAGGCAAAGCATCCAAATCAGAGAGTAGCGAATATTCTTTTCGTGACTTGGCTAGTCGTTCCTGTTTATGTTGCAGGGAATGCGTGATATCTGGGAAGGTTCTATCAGTCAAATACCGAGATATGCGTAAGTAGAACAGATACTACCGAAGGCATAAGAAAAGTACATTTCGCCCTTGGTAAATTGCCTGACGCATTCCCGCACGACCTTTGTTTCTAACTCTGTATGCCGATCCTCTGGCGATGCAGGGTGCAATGCAAATGTAGTGAGCACCTTCTTTAGTACTTCCGACGGTTCTTCCCTTTTCTCGTGAATTAACCTCTCTAATTCGCCGGCTTCTTGACCCACATATTCCAACTCTTCGCTTAATAAAGGAGTCAAAGTGGAGAAGTTTGCTTGACTCTCTTTCTCTTTCCTCTTTGCGTACGAAGGTATCAAGGCCTGTGACAGCGTCTGAGCAGGTTTTGTTATTTTATTCCAGAAGGATAGTCTTGGGACGATAGCTTGGATTACAGGCGAGGCAGGCGAGGAGGGAGATTCATCAATGGAAGGTACTGACAAGTCAGAGTTTGATGAATGTGGAGAATGGGAGATACGAATGTGTCCCTCGTCTCTTTCAGATCCTTGCCGAACTTTAGGACCCGAGTAGGTATTTGTTGACAATTTTGACTGCATTGAAACAGCCTTATGTTGCGATATTTTCTCTAGAGCGACGTGATCGTCCATTGTCAAAGCATTTGGAAGTAAAGACGGCCTCTGTGCAAGCACGTTCTGCGAAGTAACCGAGTTCAGCACTGACCTGGCCCGTTCTTCCACCAGTGGAATAGCCACAACGTTCTTAATGGCGTAAACGATATGAGACGGGTCCAGGACTATCAGAAGTGGTGATAAATTCCCCACTGAAACTACGGACACTCAAGTCGAGTCGCCACTCACAATACCCAACATTAGTTCTAGACGTGATAACCAATAGATAAGAGCCTGTAAAATCGGGTTATGCTGGGCGCGATCGAACCCGGCAAACGAAGAAGGCTTACACGAGAACAGTTCCAGGACGCCTACGATACCATATACAACGACGCCAGTCGCCCAGTCTACGCTGGCCACACCCCTTGCTGACTGATCCACTTCTTTGATACTTATCTCCTTCCCCCACCTTATCCTCACAAAGGACACGGATGCATCGTCTTGGTCTCGCCGTCCTTTGGGCAGCCGCGGCCGCATCAATAGTCCCACCTTCGTCGGCACTAACACCAGATGATCGTATGGGTACGGATGGGGTATGGCGGGGACGGCATACTTGGGCGGTAGATCTGAAGTTATACCAGCCGATAAGCTGAGATTGGTTGACGACATGGCACGCGAGTAAGCTTGCGTGAGTTGTCCACGAGGCTCGTCGTCATTGTTACTAACGTGCAGCGACGAAGCGGCGTCTTGCGCTTCGCACAGTCGTTCGTTCGCATTACCAGTGCTCTGACTATAAGGATATGGTACCCTCGTCGGGAAACGCTTCATTGCTATCTTGCAGTTATCAACGTATAGTGGATGGTGTTGCCTTTCCTGGTAATCACCAAGTCGGGACCACAAATTCTACTGCTAAATCCATCTAGTAGGCGGATCGCTACCAATGTCAAGTAAAGCCAGCACCACTTCTTGGAATTTGGTTCGAACCCCAAAATCACAAGGTCAACTTTACATTTTAATCAGTCATGCGCAGCCACACGAGAGGTTTTTCGCTCCCGCGGGATGACCCAGGGCAGACCTCAAATCCAATTTACTGATTAAAATCTGGCTTGCGTACAATGTGTCACCTACCAAACACGTTTTCTCAGAACTGACATATCATAACTGACATCCAGTCATCCTTACGGAACTTGAAACTTTCAAACGGAGTCCACTTGTTAGTCATTATAATTGTCTCACAGATTCCTTCCACATTCGTGAGAGGAGTTAAGGTTCGAAGATTTCAAACAAGGGGTAAGTATTGGCGGTGCGTTTAATAAAAATAACTCGCAATCATCGGCCCGGCCCTCCGATTCTCACCGCGTAGCAGGTTTCCCAATGATCAACAAAGTCATGTAGTCAAGACATCTGCCCAATTCCCGGATAAATTTGCAAACCGCGGTCTACTGAGCAGGGCCCAGGTGTGGTTGATGTTGTCATTTATCACTTTGCTGGAAACCAAAAACACCGAAACCCCTAGACTCTAGTCCAGGGCCTCCTTTGCGTCGAACTGGGTTCGATAAGCAAAGGGCCTTGATACATCGAGGGACGCACCACGTTTTCGGTAAGGCGGCAAATAACTGTTGTACTCATGGTCACCTGGCCAAATTTATTACATATCGTGATTTTTGCGGTACGTCAGTGGGCACATCCGAGATAGCTGGGTTAAATTAATAACCCAAGATATCGGAAGAGCAGCGAAGGCGCATGTGCACTTGCACTGGTACGTAGTGCATTCGCAGTTGGCCCGCGTCGGCGTTTTCAGCTGCCGTGACGTTCGATATATATTCTTAGGCTAATAGAGAAGCGGAGGGAAAAATGGCTAAACGGCGCAGCTTGATGAACCGATGTCAAGGAGTTGGTGCAGCATGTGGTTTTCGGAGGGGGTTGTCCGACCTGGTCGCTCTTTTCTGTTTTTTTAATCATCCCTATCTTCGACGAGAATACCAACCCCTCTCTCTGCCAACTGAACCCCATGGAGGTTTCTATATCCCGCCAATCGACGTATCATTTCCGTCTGACAAACAAGTATCGATGCCCGCGCCAGATCATGCACACGCTAGTATGCATTAGTCCTGTGAAAAGACCGCAACACCCGCGAGAAATTGATCTGCGTTGCTTCCTTTTATGAGGCAACGTAATATCTCCATTGTGCTGAGTCAGGAAGTGAACTATTACAATTAATACAGAAAAATTACAGGCGAGATTAGCGAGAGATGATAGACATGTACGTTATTATTGTCTCATTTATGTCGCTATAGTATGAAACACCTACATGAGTGAAAACAGGAAAAGTGTTACTGGGGTCGTTGCTGTATGACCGATTGTTGTTGTGAATACAGTTGTAAATTGCCTGCCCCTTCA
Organism: Amanita polypyramis BW_CC; assembly: GCA_001691755.2. Lineage (NCBI taxonomy): Eukaryota > Fungi > Basidiomycota > Agaricomycetes > Agaricales > Amanitaceae > Amanita > Amanita polypyramis. The sequence continues at coordinate 44,139 of JNHY02000092.1, read as the reverse complement.
ACATTCCCGCCGCCACTGAGGGCTGGGCCGTTGAACCGGGAGAAGAACGTATCCCATCGACCTACAATAAATTTCAGATAAGCTCCGGCATACCAATGGCAGGCTAGAGTTTACTCCAATCGAACATGCAACCAGGTATACCCTCCAAAAACCCAGTGTCTACCATCTGGAAATCAGCCAACGTTCCACCCATCGATTGTCCGTCCAACACATTCATCACCTGAACTTGAGTGGACCCTGCTAGCGCATACGTGTTCATGGCTGGGTTCACATTCGCTAACGTGCCATCACGCTGGGTGGCTCCTACCGCACCAGACAAGGGCGTAAAATTCACCATTGAAGATCCACCTGACCTTGGAGTCTCACCAGGATGCATTTGCAGCGTGTTGCGCATAGAGGACTGTAGTGAGCCCGATCCTCTCACATCGCCAGCTATGCTTGGAGACCCCGAAGTCCTGCCCATGACGCTAACACCCGAAGGCAATGGTGGTGCAAATGCTGACGAGGCCATCATAGAATGTCTTTCGCGTTCGTCTGATATCGGGGGAGCGGAGACGCCTTGCTTGTTGTCAGCTTCAATTTCGTCGTCGGAAGATCCCCCTATTATGACACCTTCAGGCACATCCCTAAAATCTCCTTCCCTTTTCTTCGCGTCCCCATGTGCAATGAAGACACCGCCTCCTGGCCGCGTGGAGTCTTCCTTGTATTCCAATCCTATTGGTTGTTTCCCTGTCACACCACTCGTTGGGTTGAGAGCAGGCGTCTCGAACGGCAAATGCGGACCTTGTGTTGCCTCGTAAAGGAGGGCGATAATCTCTGCAGTCTGTTCTCATCGAGCTGATTAGTTTATGGACACTTAGTCAGAGTGAATCCACATCAACCTTGCGTCTAACAGACATGTGGTCTGGCGATATGGACGCCTCCCATCTTCTTACACAGTCGCGCAGCTTGCGTAGTTTTGTAGCTGCATCGTTGTCCTTCCTACGCGCCCATGTATGGTACTATTATTCCATCAGTTATCTGAATTGCGTACGACAACAAGGAAATATTACCTGAACGAGTGCACAAGACGTGGCAGCATAGGCCACTATGAGCCAAGTGTCGTATACCTTTTCATTGGCATCGAGCCAATCGATTGCTTCACCTGTCACTTTGACCAACTCCGTCCATTTTTCGACATTTATTCCAAACTTGAGATGCGCAGGACATGAATAACTGATGCGCATAAATACTCGCCAAAACATCAAAGAAACGCAAGAATATAATAAGTATAGCATGCCTGTTTATTCAGTCAGCAGCGTCTTAAGGGAATTCCGTAAGTTCAACAAACCTCCATGGCGTGACGAGGATAATCCTTTGAATTGAAGATGGTCCGGTAACCCAGCTTTCCAACTCTCCATGTCAGCCAGGAGCCGGTACAGCTGTTCATCGGTGGCATAAGTCAGCCCCGACGGTCTACATGTTGTTTTAGTCAAAACCCTTGTAAGATTAATATCTACTCTACTCACCCATAGATAGTCTTCTGCACGCGGCCAAGAATCAGGCTCAGCCGAACTAGTTCATCCATGTACATTTCATTAATGTCACCAGACGACGGCAAACGTGCGTCGCAATCTTGCACATCGATCATATACGGGTGACCATATACCAAACTCGTCCTGCTATTATATAAGTACACCGAATATTCATCAATCGGTATGGCGTACCATCTGTCACAAATTAAGCAAGCGGCCCATAATCTCCTGCGCAGTTCAATGTCTTGTTTGACACATTCGCATCGGTGTATACCAAGGTCTTGCGCCTGCAAGATGATAAGCTTATGACAATGACAATATGACAATATTGGTGTTACTATTCTGATTGCTGCCCCGAGCCGAATCCATAACGCCGAAAACGCCGAAGTTACGTACTGGGAATGGCAATCACCAGTCATACTAAGGATCAATAAAGCCTGTACATTCACAATGGACGCAGTCGACAAGATGTCCTCGGTCTTTATCATGGTGTTGACGGCTTGTCGTATTGTGTCAAATACGCTTTGTGGTACATCTCGCCGCGCTGCAGCAACAAGGCACATGGAATAAAGTAGAATCGGCGGTGGATTTGGGTTGGCCAAGAATTCATTCCTTGTCACGACAGGCAAAAACGGGGCAATCTCGTCAAAATATGCATTTAACAGTTGTGCGATAATTTCAGGCTCGACGCGAAGATCCACTGGTTTTGGGTGAGAGGCTTGCTTCTCTTCATTACTTGGTCCTTGAACTTGAATCAAGCCGTCCTTCTGGCTAACCTCAAATTTGTGGTGCCAGCGCAGGTCGTAATTTTCATATATTCGTGCGGACATGTTAGCTTGAGAATGTAATAAGTGGGCAGCGGACGTCGGACCTAAACCGTTATGACTGGACAAGCTTGAATATAATACGAAATTGCTTACCCAAAACCCCAATATCCTGCCTATGTTGAGACTCAGTTTGGGCCGATGTCGTTGCGCGCGACGACTCGCCAGCTTTTTCTTTTTCAACCGTGGATTGTTCCTCTTCCAATTTTTTCTTCTTAAAACGCGTTTCGGTAATAGGTAAAAAAAATGTACACTCGAATCCGTATTGCTTGCAATGCTGGCATCGCTGGGGCTCCTGCAAAGATCGGATTTAATCTTATGAACTTCGGGATCTCAAGCGTGATTTCCCTACCGAGTCAGGTAAAATATCACATCGAATCTTACGGCTACGACAGGAGTCACATGCACGTTGCTGAAAAAAATAATCAAGGTCAATACTACTACTCGTCTTCGCCCGTATAAAATAATTGGTTACCGTTTTCGTTCGTTTTTTGGCGTCAAGTACAGGTTGCGGCTGCACCTGTTGGGTTCTATTCATGTCACTTCCAGAAGCGCCTTCATCGTCAGAAGCTTTGTCACCACTCTTACCGCGACCTCCTTCAGATCGACGTTTCCGTTTACGACCTGAGGGGGCCTGGAGGGGAGGCGACGGAAGGGACTGCGGCGTGTCAGGTGGCGCGCTTGTGCGTGGCGCCGTGTACATCATCATAGGCTGAGGATACTGGGTATAGGGAGAATAGGGGTGCGGCGGAGCATACGGTGGCGGGTGAACGGGGTACGCCGCATATTGCGGAGCATGATGAGGAGGGATATGCGGTGTGGCACCATTTGGGTTTAAGGACTGCGAGGCCTGTTGCGGGTAGGAAGGATGATGATGATGATGGTGCTGCTGCGCAAACGGACTCGGAGCACCATTGATCGGGTAGGATGGATTCATGACGTGAAACGGAGAAGGAGGGTAGGGCTGAAGGACGGTTCCAGGAGTGGAACGGTAGACTGGGACGGCTATGAAAAACAAGAAGAGGAGATGAGAACATTATTACCGTCGTGTCTTGGTGGCGTCGCGAGGACGTACCTGGAGAGGCAGCAGGCGATGGATTTTTCTGCGCGGCTTGCTTGCGCTGCCGGTTCTTCTTGTTGCCAGGAGAGGACGGCTTCGTCTGAGTTGGCTGCGGCTGGTGCGGCAACGGCTGGGGGGCACCGCTGGCAGGAGAGCTTGACTCGCCGGAAGGAGGACTAGCCATTTTTTCAACTGGAGCTCTCCGTTATAAGTTTTCGCAATCTCTCCAATCCACGGGAGGGCGTAAATCTGCTTAGCTAAGGTTAGCTTCAGATTCCTCTCGCGCCTCTCTCAAGATCCCACCTCAATTCTATCAACCGGGTAGTCAGACTCCGGGATTCCAAGACGCTACAATCGCCAGTCGCAGTTGTCGATGGGAACGCCAAACCCCCAGACCCTCCTTCAGGTCTTCCCATGCCGAACTCCGCTTTCAAGCTCCTCTTAAACTCTACACTGGAATGTCTCACTTCGGAATCTTAGATCTGACCAACAGGAACTGACAACACTACCGCCGGCAAATGATTCTTCCACGTACCTTGTTCCGCGTCCCGGAAAGCAGCCGACGGGTCTTTCCCTTTGTGGTTTCTGATAACCATTACGCTTAAATTTCTCCCCACCATTCAATTGTAGTTGATTGCTGCACTATATGTATGTGAACTAGTCTCACGAGCACCCTGTGCTGCATCAGATTCAAGCTTCCACCCAGTCAGTGCATCAACATTCCTCGATTACCCCTCGTTGCAACGTCTCTGTCGCGTGGGTATCCGTGCTCGAATTACTGTACTAATCCATATACTACTAAATAACTGACAGCAATAAACCAGAGCAAGTAAAGGACATCTGTGCACATTGAGGCCTGCTGAGGCTGTTCCAGTCTGGAACACCACATGAACTTACTGTAACCATCATCTTTGTTGAATATGGTTCTGGCCAACGTCAATACCAGACCCGCCGTCCCATAAGTTGTCGAACTTTCCCGGATTGATTTTCCGCTTATCCTCCGTCGCGATGCCTGGCGCATTCAGCCAAGAGGATCCTCGGGGTCTACAAAGCACCTCCGCCAAGTTACGTATATAGCTTCCGTGAGTAAACGGGTTAGGAGGAGAGGAACCAGGTATCAACGTTTTATGAGCCTGATTTCTGATCTATTGAGCGGAAGGGAGTGAAGAAAGATGGCCGCAAACGATTTCTTTAGTCCAAAACAAAGGCGTATATATTAAATCGACGACTTACCTGTTCGATGGTGGTTATATTAAGAACAAGGAGCTGTTATCGCCGTGTGTGACCATCCCAGGGGCGAAAAGAAAGAAGAAGAGGGCGCAAGTCATTGAGTCAAAATTTGTGTCGTGTGACAAAGGCAAATTGACGCGGCGTACCCGAACATGATATGTTAGTAATGCCGCCACGGGCCATATAACACATATGGCCATGCTGAAAGCCACGGCACTTCCAGGGGCCTTGTCGAGTGCATGTCGAAAACTAATAAGATCTTGAACAGTCAAGAGGTAAAGGTGTAATGCAGATGTACAAATGACAAGAACCAGTGTGAGTGTCTTGGGAATAATTGATCAATATTCCCGGTACAATGAGGCAACTACGCCACATACCGCAGTAAGTAATAGAACAAAAAACGATGTGTAATTACGGCGGCCAACACAGTTGTTCACCCATTGACAATGGTGATCACACCCGTCAACACAATTATCACACTATTTCATAATCAATACATTTGTACCTGTCAGGGAAATAAATCCGCGGCGCACCATTTTACAGTGACTTGCCCGCGGCGGCCGATATGTTTTGCATGTTGTGCAATATTTCACACGGACACTAATAATAATAACCAGGTCATGTGACTTCATCGGAAGAAGCGGTGCTTACGAGTCATTGCGCACTCTCAAGTCTCGAGGGAGGGGAATGGTATTATTTTCCGCATCTGTGTGACAGGGAGGATTGGGATCTAAATCTCGAGGTAAGATCCCCGGGTCTGTGAATGCCTTGCGAGATATCAGCGACAATTTTATGTGCATTGTTCCTCCACTCACCGTAGCCAGCATACTAGATATGACGATTAGTGCCATGTATGCTCCGATCACTGCCACTGCAGGGCTTTCATTACGCCACCACCAGACGCATGTTGTCCCAAACCATACTCCAGATAAACCCAAGACAATTGAAAAACATATGATAAATGCCCAAGGAGAATCACCACCGGTTAATAAGTGGCCCTTGAGAAAGAATCGATTCCGAGATGGATGTTGCTCATACCGGCGCGCCAGGCGACCTTTCTTGGAATCTTTTACAGGCACACGACTTAGAGGAGGCGAAGTCGCTGAGACTTCCGGTGGGCGCGACACGAACGATAGATCAGGAGACGGCGAGATTGGCATTTGCCGGGACACACTATGACTTTGTGAATGTCGCTTTGCCCCGCCCTGAGAATGTTCTGAAGAATGCTTATACCCGGATGGTGACGCGGATGACCGACGAAAGTGAGTGCTACTTCTGACACCATTAGTTAGGCCGTCGTACGCAAATTTAATCGGTGTACGCCTTCCTTCTATCCCATTAGTGGTGGCTTCCTCGTCTGCCATTGATCGACGAATAGATTCGATGCTGAGGCCCCTGCCTAAGCTAAAAACTCTGTCAATCCCATTCTTTACCAGACTTCCACCGCTGATGCGCTTCCCTATATCCCGAGAGGTAGCGCTAGCCGGAACACCGACGCCAAGTGTGCTGGTCCCCGCGCCTAACCCACCCGGACGTCCACTTAAGGGTAGCAGCAGTTCCTTGCTCTTCTTCATATTTCCACTTGACACCAAGTCCGGACCAAACTCTTCTCCTCGTGGTATCCGTTCCTCATGCAGCGTCTCTTCCCGATCATCTATCTGCACTCCTCCCATGCTCCCCAAGTGCTCCTCTGTCATGGTTCCATCATCGTTTTCTTCAGTTTCAGCCGTCGTTTGCAGCTTTACAGAAGCTCCAACAGGGCTAAGTCTTGAAAGTGGGTATACGTCAGGCACATGCTCTATTACATCATCTGAAGAAGCAATTGAACTGGCGCGGGAATAGGTATCTTGATAATCTGGTCGGGAAGGCCGAAAAAACGAAAGCGAGGGTTGGATTCCACCGGCATGGGTAGACCTAGCATTAGGTGAAGCGTTGGGGGAAGATGATGGAGACAAATTTGCGCCTAGTGCACGATTAGCCAGTACGGACATTCCTCGAGGGCGTTGAGGGGTTGTTGGCATCGCGCTCACAGAGTGAGGTGAACTCGGGGTAGATACGGTACTAGCCGGTGCATTCGAACTGTATCGCGAACGACTGGGTGACTGGGCGCTTAATGCCGACGGTAGAGGTAGCTGAGCATTTTGTGGCGTTGAATTTCGTCCCGGCTGAAAGGACGGACTTGGGAAAGACAGTGAGAGCGGCGAAGTCGACATGGAAAGACCAACTAATACACAGGGAAAAGACAAGAGAATGATTAGGAGGATGTCAGTGGAAAGAGAGCGCGGTTGAGCCCTTGATGGGCTGATTTGAGGATGATGCTATGAAAATATCAACGTGTGCGTACGGCTGTGTGTCTGTGACCCCATCGGGCACATTTCTTTTCCTCTCACGGCCTCATTAATACGACATCAGTAGAGTACAACTCATGCATCATTTAAAATATCCCGCCTTTTCCATCTCCTTCACCCTCTTTGCAAAAACAGCATAATGGATTGTGGCCGGGACAGCCTGTCTATGTATGAGTCCATGCATTGCCTGCGGCCTTGAGGTGTCTCTGAGGGCCGACCACCCGGGATCCAACGCGGAAAACCATTTGTGGTCATCTTCCAATGTATTCGGGTCTTCTTTTGTAAGGGAATCAAAGACCATTGTTGGCAAAGACTCCTCCGGCTCTGTCCAATTTTTCAATAATTGATGACTTTGTTTTGTTGCGACTTGCTGCGAGGATGATAAATCCGCCTGCATATGATTTATTGCAGGGCTGGCAGTGACTGTCTTCATTAGACATGTTCCAGGAAAAGTATGCACCGGAAGATGAGGAATGCCATTTGAGGCTGGCATGAATGGCATCCACAGTGGCAAGAGGAGATCAGGACATGGAAGGGTGATAGTCCTCTCATTCAACTCATCATGTTCTTTATCAAAATGGTTGGCAAGTTGGCCAAATCGTATGAAAGGTTGAGAGGTACAAGCTTCAACATACCACTCCTCAGTGCATGGTGTTTAGATGAGGATGAAGTAAAACTCACAAATGAAGGGACAAGGAAGTGGCACAGATGACAGGTGGGAATGTTTGATATGATGTTGGAGTGTCTGCATAGAGCTATGGACAGGTGCATTGCACTTGGGCAACTTGCATAGCCAATTTGCATGCTGGAAAAAATGTCAGAATTTAAGAAATTACATGTGACATTGAAAATATACATACATCATGTGTTTTGGTTCTAGAATGCACCAAGAGATGCTGACAAGAAAATCAGATAAAATATTCATATAAGGAATTGTCAAATGCACCTTATTCAGGAGATGCAACGATCCGAGAACAACTGCGCAAGGCTTTCCATTACCTGGCATCCTCCACTCACATTGCAATGGGATAAGTATATCTTCAGCAATGTCAGCCACACTCTCACGAGATAACATAATTGAAGTCATGATGAATATGGCTGTACGTGGAAAGTCGAAATCCGCTAAGCAGTGTGCTATCTACGTTTGAATCTGGTCGGGATTGTGCCTCTCTGGCCTTCGCAATCGCACTCGGATGCGCGGAAACCAGATAGTAAGTACGAAAGTAAGTTACGTGTGAGTAAATATGTGAGCGCGTATTGGGCCATGTATTGTGGTGTGTACCTGCACGCCGAACGTCTGATCCTATATGCCTAACACCTCGTAGGCCGAGTTCAGACATAATGCGGTCTCCAACTGGACCTGATACGTCGGAGCAAGGATTTCCAACCTCACCCGAGATAGTCGATAATGCCCTCCTTCTTGCATCGCTCTCAAGCCTCACCACACCTCAGTACTTGTCATCGGCCATCACTAGTGCTGCTGCAGCGACCCGATCTCGACTTGTTATCGTCCTTTTCTCTCGATTCTTCAATCGTAGTCCTGGGGAGGATGCTACCGTTGATAACCAAGTTGATTATCTCGCCTCGCACGGGATCTCACATACGGAACGATGGGATGATGTGCAGCGCCTTTTAACATTCATATATGTGCAAGCTTCCAAGACTGCTCACGAGATGAATAAAGTCTTGATGGATATCGATATTTTACTTAGAGGCTTGGACGAGGTTGTCTTGGAAGACCTTGCGGATGGTATAGACGTTGTTTTCAAGCCAAGTGGTGGTGAGTACAGGAGCCTTCGTAGATTTTAGATAACTGGTGGATGTTACAATTACTTAAGATTCTATTGCCGTCCCTCTTCCACCAAAGATATCGGAGATCCGTCATGTATATCTATCTGTGGGCGACCGTCCTAATGATATCAGCCGTGGTTCAGCACTCGGGAGCGAATCGGACGGAACGAAGATACCTCCACTTTACCCAGTCGTAGCGCTTGGAGGAACGTTTGATCATCTTCATCCTGGGCACAAGATTCTACTAAGCATGGGAGCCTGGATTGCTAAGCGGAAGCTTATAGTGGGCGTTTCAGGCACGTTATCCTTCTGTATATGCTACGAAGCTAATCGGGAATAGATGATAAATTGTTGCAGAAGAAAGCGAATAAGGAAATAATTGAGAAGTTGCCTGTGAGGATAGAAAGAGTTCGGACCTTTTTGGAGTTCTTTAAACCTGGGTTGGAGTATGATATCGTGCCGATAGACGATGTTTGTGGGCCAGCTGGATGGGATCCAGACATTCAGGCCCTTGTTGTGAGCAAAGAGACACTTGGTGGAGCCAAAACGGGTACGCTCTTCTAGAATTGACACCGCGGCCATTGTTTAGTACATTTCCCTCAGTTGCTTCGGAGCGAGCCTCGCGCTCACTTGAACTCCTTCAGCTGTTTGTTATTGATGTGATATCATCGACGTCGTCTTGCCTAGACCATGTGGATGCGGAGTGGCTCAAGAAGAGCAAGATAAGCAGCACGTTTATTCGAGAATGGATTGCTAGGCAAGGAAAGAGTATATCGAGGAGTGTATGAAATATGAGTACGACATTAGGAAGGGTTGCAGCTATTAATAGGATGCGCCGGAAATAGAACAACGTGCCATCTCGTCTTAACAATCACTCCTTTGCCTCTTGCCCGCAGCTGCTTCGCTCATTTAGCAGCGATTCCCTTCAATATACCCCGCATAAATATCCCCTCGTAAATTCACCCCTGCCTCATTATGCTCCGACAGTCACCTCTTGCCCTCTTCGTTACCTCGTTGCTTGCGTCGCAAGCTTTGGGATACCAATCGCCTGAACCACAGTACGAACAGCTAGAACAGTTTCTTTACGAAGGCCGGAGAGCAGATGGATCAAACCTTGCTTCTATCGTTCATCCATGCAGGAGAAGGCAAGGTGTCCTGACATCCATTGCTGCGGAATGGCTTCGCTTTGTGAGTTGCTAGACATTCGCACCCCAATTGCAAGCATAATAGTTTTTAGGCTTTCCATGACATGTCAACTTACGACTCAACGAATGGTACAGGAGGACTGGACGCCTCTATCGCGTACGAGTTAGATTTTCCGGGTGTACGTATATCCCGCTTTGCACGCCTGAGGGGGCCTAACCACCGTGATAGAACTTTGGTTTAGGATTTACCGATACTCAGAGTGACCTCGAGAGCTTTCCCAATAAATACGTCTCACGTTTGTTTCGCTCTCATCTTATTGGAGACAGTTCTTACACATAAACTTATCCAGGGTCCGACATCATCGCCCTAGCAACAGTGTTTGCTGTTTCAACTTGCGGGGGCCCGATTCTGCCGTACCGTGGTGGGCGCGTCGATGCAGCGACAGCGGGACCGGAAGGACCGCCGGAGCCGCAGCAAGACCTACAGACCCATACGCAGATGTTTACTCGGATGGGGTTCACTCAGGCCGAGATGATCCAGCTTGTCGCGTGTGGTCACACTGTGGGTTCCGTGCGCTCTAGCGATTTCCCCAATCTTGTCGCACCCAATTCACAAAATCCAGACACACCTGTGTTGGATCCTTTTGATACGACAACATTGCAATTCGACAACAAGGTGTAAGTAAACTTTTATTTCCTCCGTCGGATGCTTATCTGCTACCAAGTGTGACGGAGTACCTGTCTGACGCGACACAGAATCCTCTGGTCATAACATCGAACGTCACAATGCAATCTGATTTGCGGATTTTTTCCTCTGATGGCAATGTAACGATGCAAAGGTAATATTTATATTTTCGGAAAGCACGCACATGACTCACAAGCGCCATAGCATATCGTCGCCCCAGGGCTTTACATCCACTTGCCAAAACATATTGGAACGTATGATCAACACCGTCCCCCACGGAGTTTCATTGACGGATGAGATTCAACTGATACCTGCTAAAGTTCATGACGTGGGTTTGACGATTGAAAAAAACCAACTTCTGTTCAAAGCATCGTTCCGGGTAGGACATTCTTTGTTCAACATTGGACTATACTGAAAAATGGATGTTTCTCTAGCTTGTCCAACCTGTCAATGCGACGGTCAACAGTAAACGAGTGGTCACAATGTTCTGGTGTGATCGATATGGCAACAATGCGAACTGCAGTCACGGCTCGAAGTCCTCTCAATCTGCTCAAACTGAACAACTGGACCCTAATATATCTCCCGTTACGTATAGCATGGGCATTACCTTTATCAGATACAAGTTTGTCGTTCCCATCAATTCTACGACTTCCGTATCGAATTTCTGGTTCCAAGTTGATGAGAGGAATGGCACGCATCCCACAGTGTACAACAATGGGGGCAATGGTTACGAACTCCAGCAAGACCAGATAATTTCTGTCCCTGCGATGGGTTCAATAACATTTGTCGCGAATCCTACGCGTCGCGGTGGAGGACCCCCGTCCAATGTCACCTACACCACAACTTACAACCTCGTTGCTGGCGTGCGTAGTCCTCACCCATCATATCCATTCGAGAGTAACTCATAGTTATATAGGTTCGACAGGAACTTAATCCTTCGCAGATCTATGCTAACGCATTTGATAGCGCCATCCACCTATACAAATCTGTATTCAACAAAACAATTCAACTAATGCAGGACAATTCACAGTCACCCGTTGCAGGGTACAAGTTCTACACGGGCTCGGTATCCGACGTTGGCCTGCAACTGACAGTCGATTTATACGCCGAGGCAAATGGGGCACAGTACATGTTGGACTTTCAACAGACGTCCAATCTAGGCAATACGCCTTATATTGTGCCCACGAATGTTACCGATTCGAGCAGTACTCTCGCATCAACGGCGCATAACGATGCCGCGGCTGGAGTGCGACTTGTAACAAGTCGTACGGCAGTGCTTTCTCTCGGTGCCACACTGGCCATTTCCGTCATGGCCTTAACGTTGTCGTAACGGATCACGGCTAGGCTTTGCTATTTCATTTTTCTCATAATCTCCAGACGATGATCTTTTTTGATTGTACCTTGCATCTACCCACTTGCCCCTGTGTAATTTTCAGTTTTCCCTCTTTGTAGGCCTTTAGGGCCTCTTTCCCTTCGTTTAATTGTTGCCGTTCGTACATAGTTAGACTTGGACTTATAGCGCGGTAATATATTTATCGTATACTAGCAGCATATATATATTATGACAAAGCGAGAGAAAAGTCACGGAACCGTAGCCGTCCGACGTGCTCGTGGGACCCTGTCGCTCCTGTGACGTACCAGCCCAATATCTTTTGCAACAGAACCACATGCTGCATCCCGATGCGCCAGCAGAGCGGTAACATTGCAGAGCCAGTACGTATGCAGAATCATAACTAAAACACGATGATCAACGAAGAGCCGGGTACTTACAGCTAGTCCGCAGCTTATGAATAACATAGATCATGACAAACGATCTCGATGGCTCGCATTGCGCAGGCGAGCTCACATATTACGCAACTTTTTCGTCATACAAGGGCGAATACATGGGGGGCTGTACAAGCCACACCTACGCCAGAGACCTACGGGATCACCCGATCCTTAGTTATCTGATTGATGCACCTAGACTCCACAATAAAATATTCAAATCCAAAGCCACCGTTTCCTCCTGCAGACCGCCTGCCGATGGTTGCCAGGGCGGGGTCACGCGTTTTGGGCAAATAACTCACCCTTCCAGAGCCTATTTCTGCAACCTCTGGAGCACGCAAGAATGATCGCACCTGGATTTAAATGTACGTTTTTATCTCCTCTTAAAGACCGCAGCTAAACTTGCCTCGACAGCCTTCCCACGATTTGAGTGACTAAGAGCGGGAGTCCTGAAGGACAACTCTCCACCGTGACCAAGTATCGTTCACATACGCCGGAGCGATGAGCCTCCATAACCAAGAAGAAAGGAAGCTCTCAAAAGAGAGCTTCGTCGTTGATGTAACGCCCGGAAGGGAGACTCCCGGCAGTGATAAAAGGGTCGACCAGACTCATCGCAAACTGAAGGTCGGTTTTATGCCTTGAATCGCGTAAGACTTTGCTAACTGTTGATCATCGCAACTCTACAGAATCGGCACATACAGCTGATTGGCATCGGAGGTATTCAGCTAGTTTTTCCGATGCGAAGTGACCTCAGGCGTTATGGAATGAACTAGGTACTGTTGGTACAGCGCTTTTCGTGCAGATAGGCGTTTCCTTGACGAAAGGTGGTCCCGGTGAGCGTTCGTGCTCATGAAATAGAGGAATGGGGCTGAACGACATCATGCAGCAAGCCTATTCTTAGCATTTACCTTATGGTGCACGTTCATACTGGCTATCAGCAACTGTCTATGTAAGACGAAAGTTACCTCGACATGTATATATCTGAGCATTACCACAGCCGAAATGGTTACTTGGATGCCAATAAGTGCCGCCTTTGTACGGACTTTGATTCCTGGGTAGTCAGCAATTGCTTTATCCTTCTCTCCAGGTTCGCTATGCTGACCACTTTGTCGACCCGGCGCTCGGATTTGCTATGGGTGTCAACTTTTTCGTATTTGAAGCTATCTTGGTACCCTACGAGATCGTCGCCTTCAATGTCGTGCTGCACTTTTGGACAGACAAGATACCTTTAGCGGCTGTTATCATTATGGTGATTGGTGTATACGCGTAAGACTTACGTTTTATCGTCTGCCGCCCTTGTGAATGATTGGTAATTGTGTGATAGCCTTCTCAACGTATTTGCAGTGCGCTATTATGGTGGTAAGTTAGCCTGATTATTTTTTATTCTCCAGACTGAATTTCGGAACGAGAATCGGAATACTGGCTGGCGCTTGGCAAAGTTATCCTTATAGTTGGCCTCATTGCGTTCACCTTCGTGACTATGGTCGGGGGAAATCCCCTACACGACGCATATGGCTTTCGATACTGGAACCGTATGTATTAAGCATTGGTTCGGTGCTTTTCCGGAATACTTAAAATATTCCTCCTTAGCTGCGAAAGTTCCTGGTACACCCTTCGCAGAGTACATCAAAACAGGATCAGCTGGCCGCTTTTTAGGCTTTCTGGCTTGCCTCGTCCAGGCATCATTTACGATTGCGGGTATTTAATAGTCTCAGTCACCCAAATACTCCCCCTGTTCATCTTACATAAAAGGTCCCGATTACGTCGCATTCACAGCTGGTGAAGCGGAAATGCCCCGATCGTCGCTACCGCCAGCTTTTCGGAGCGTGTTTTACCGCCTCACGGCGTTCTTCGTTCTCGGATCTCTCTGCATTGGTACCGTCGTTCCGTACTCAGACGAGAACCTGCTTAATGCCATTTCAAACGCGAAACCGGGAGCTGGGTCGTCTCCATATGTTATTGCGATGAAACGTATGCACATACCGGTGTTGCCTCACATCGTCAATGCGTTGGTTTTGAGTAGTATATTTTCTGCTGGAAATAGCTACGTCTATTGTGCCAGCAGGACACTGTACGGGTTAGCATTGGAACGAAAGATGCCTCGATTCTTGGCGATATGCACCCCAAATGGCACTCCCATATTTTGTGTCCTGGCCACTCTTGCAGTTTCGTGCCTCGCGTTTTTGCAGTCGTCCACCAACTCAGCTGTCGTGTTGCAATGGTTCGTCGTTTAGTACTGTTTCGTCTCAATCATTAATTGCGTTTTAGGTTTGTCAACTTGGTGACAGCGTCCCAGTTAATGAACTATGCTATTATATCTTTTACCTACTTGCGCTTTTATAATGTAAGTGCTGATGGTGCGGATACGCCATAGCGACTTACGAAGTGCGTAGGCTCTGAAAGTTCAGGGAATCAGCCGCGATTCACTGCCGTACAAGACACGCTGGCAACCCTTCTGTGGGTATTATGCCCTTTTCGGAACGGTGGTCATGACACTCGTTGGCGGGTACATTGTGTTCTTCCCGGGGAGGTGGGACATCGCAACGTTCTTCTTTTCTTATACCATGGTCGGCGTTGTCCCACTTCTGTTTATTTTCTGGAAGGTATTCCGTAAGACTCAGGTAAGCCACAGACGTACTGTTCATCCATTTTCTAAATTGATCTTACGATTTGAAGTGGCGGAAACCTGAAGATATCACGTTCTTCGACTCAGAGCGACTTAGAGTGGACGAGTACGAACAATCAATGGGTGGTTCTGCATGACCCACAACGGTTATCCGTGTGGAGAGGACAAGCATAGTTTTACATTTACGGTACAATCGATACAATGCAATTTCATTAAGCAGCCGCAGACACAGCTCCCGTATTAGCGGAAGTGCGACCCTCCGTACGAATGTCATATCCATATCCAGCCCCTGGGACGTTGCTTGATCCATCGTAGTGCAACTTCGAGAGATCATAGTTTCCTGGGTGACAAAGCTATCGGCAAACGGATGGCGATGATTTAAACGTAGAGAACTTACCGATGAATCTCCATCCATCCTCCTTGACGTGGTACAGGTTACATGTGTTGCCTGAAAATGCGTCACGATGACCAGCGGCATAGATACTTCGTCTACCCAGTTCTTGCGCTTCTTCATCCGTTAGATCCCAATGGTACCCTTGATCTAGGACACCATATGCGAATGTACTTCCCGAGCCGACCGAGAAGAGATCGCCTTTGAGTCGGGTGCCATCAGAGTCGACGTAGAAAATCGCCGGGCCCTGAAGGATTTAACTTAAGTTGGTTCAATATGTATACGATCGAGATGATCCCGCACAGTTTTGTCCCAACCACAAACCATGGTACCCTATTAACGCGATTTTCTTATATAACCTCATGGGTAGAATGACGTAAGCACCCACCATGCTCAAACCCATTCCCTTGTAGCCGTAGACAAGGTTACTAAGGTATTTGCTCGCTGCGGAAACCGAGATACGCTCTCGATTACGCAGTTCATGCAGCCTGCAATGCATCCCCAGATAGGTCTCCCAGAACTGGCAGTCGGCTGGCCCAGAAATGGCCGGTCAGAAAATTATGCTTATACATTGACGTAGCACATTACCAGCACCGCCGGCCATGGTTCCAAGAAGATAAGGGTTAATCTCTATGACCTTCTTTACGGTTCCGCTTGCTGTGCAATACTCAGGGGCGCAGAACGCTGGCAGAAGATAATATACATGCCAACATAGCTACCCGCCGTAGCTCTAGAATCGACGGCGACGATAACACCACCCTGATATCTGAATGCGAGGGTCGTTGTACCATGTTGTATCTTAATTCTGCAGCTCGGATCGGCATGGTCGTCTGTATGTAACCTAAGGAAAGCGGTTGGCTAGTTCAAAACGGTCACCAATGAGAAATGTAATATATCGGTTAGCACACGTACGTCTGGGACAGCTGGGACAAGGAACGACGGCGAGCCTTTGGCTAGACTGCCAAAGCCGGCATTTGAGCCCCACATGGCATCGGACATGTCTTCATCCTCGGCAAGCTCTCGTGCTTTCCTAAGTTTGCTCAACGCGCTGGTTGTCGAGAACTGTTCTGCTAGGGTGTTCATAGTAGAGTTGCGATTTGATTGCGCGCTGACGCGTTCCCGCGTAGGGTGCTTTGGATATATTTGGCACAGTGCACGCGAATTATTTATTTATTTATTTTTCCAAAAACGATATCCTCTACTAATTGGTATCTACTTGGCCAACACCAACCCCTCTGGTATAAACGGGCGCAAATATTCCTTTACGTACTCCTCTGGCACTCCCTCCTCTAAAGCGTCTTTAATTGCGTAGTTCATCCGCGTGATGTATTCTTTCCTCGGAAGCCCTTCACTTGTCCTCTCGATATCAATATAGACCAATGCAGGAGCAGAGTGTTCACTGCCAGAGCCCTCCTGACTCCCGAAAATTGTATGATGCCCTTTTATGATCTCAACGTTTACGGTTTTCTTTATGTATATTGGCTCATGGGCGTCCAAGCTTTCTTCGTCTGATGGGCTGATCTCGTAGAGTAAACCATATACCCTGTCCTTTAGGGACGGGATGATTGTGGCATATCCAGCAGTTTCAATTATCCACTTCCTGTACGTCTAATGATTAGCATGCGCTGTTCATGAACCATTATACTCACTTACCAGTCTCGGAAGACACCTACACCAACGAGTTTACTTTCTGGGCACCTCCTGTGCATTTGATCTTTCCACATGTTGCTGCCATAGCCAAAATATAGCCTCATTGGCACTACGTTCCTGAGCTTCTTAGCCATTCCAAAAGATCTTGGGGAAAGTAAAGTAAGCTCTAACTTATGCTCTTGATAAGCTCGCAGGTCACGCACAATTATCTAGTTGACACGTTGACAAAGCATGTGAAGAATCGCTTAACTTTGGTCCGTGCCGATAGACGCGTTGAGGCCCCAAACCACACAGAAGAGATTGGCTTACCCTGTCTTTGACTCACAGATATCCTAGTTTTTCCGACAGTTGTATCTACGTTAGGGTAGTCTTGTCTATTTTTCTACGTCGAATATACCAATTTGTCGACTAAAAAAAAAGCATGTCTCAATTCGTCCAACGATAGCCTATAGAAAAAAAAAAAAACCGGGAAACACGGCGGAAAGGCGTCACAAAGCGTGGTTCTCATTTCGAAATTTGTTGTCGTACTTTCGTGATTCGTTGGTGGTCTCAACTCTTGAAGCTCGATCGGACTTTTTTGGGTTCTATGGATCAACGTACTCGAGTTTTAGCTGAAGGTGACTAGCATTCGTACCTCATCAGAATTGAGGTGTGGACGCCGCTGATTCGTGCTGGTGGTTATTATAATTAGGTGGATGAAGGAAATGCTTATCGCCACTGCGCGAGTTGTTTTTTGTATGTAGCATGTAGGTTCGCAAAGTCCTGTGATCCATCGGCCACAAAGGAGATGTGAAAGGCTCCAATTCAGACAGACATGAACCGAAATCAAAGTCAAGGTACGTTGCCGAAGTGTAATCACAAAGCGCGTTCTACACCAGAAAGGCCATAGCATGGTGCTCGCCTACTAGGTAATAGCCTGCAACAAGGCAAGGGCAAGTGAAGTACAGAGAAGATTCTTGGTGTAAAGACGTGAGGATCTGCCCCGTATCGTCGAAGTGATAGTGGATGGTTGGGCGGGCGCGGGCCGTGGAAGTGTGGGGAAATTCCTCAGCACGCGATTGGCGCACAGTTTTTGTTCCTCTCGTTCGACCAAGGATCAACCTGTGAGGTCAAACAAATAAATGGCAGAAAGACGTGATAAAGCATGGCCCCTTGCTAATGCCGACTTGACCAATTCCGTACATATCTTAAATTTTACCTTTATTTTTCTTTTGGGCTAACGGTTTGCTTCTCAGATACTTGATCTCATTCAACAAGCTGGCCAATACAAGCAGCTGAAGAAAGGAGCCAATGAAGGTAATGTCGACCTTATCTGAAGTTCGGTCGCGAAGGTTGATGTCGGTGGTAGCGACCAAGACTCTGAACCGTGGTATCGCCGAAATCATCGTTTTGACCGCTGACACTGAACCTCTGGAGATCTTGCTCCATCTGCCCCTTCTTTGCGAAGAAAAGGTAGGATCATCATCAGTTCCTTTTACAATAGGACTTATTCACTCGTCGTAGAACGTACCCTACGTTTTTGTTCCTTCCAAGGCTGCACTCGGACGTGCCTGCAATGTTTCCCGTCCTGTCATTGCTGCAAGTATCACAACCGGGGAGTCTAAAGAACTCCAGAGCCAGATTACCACTACTAGGATCAACATTGAAAAGCTCATGGTCTAGACGCGCTTGTACAATACATTTGCCTATTTCTCTACAAATGTATCAAAGTCATGAGCTGTTCGATGACTGCTGTACCGAATCTATTCCTGAAGTGGCTTTTGAGTTCTTGTTTGACGAATTGACATATTCGAACTTTCGTGAATCAATGGTAAAGGTGATTGGTCCCTGTGTCTAATGATTAGCTAGCAGAAAGTAACAACCGCTTTTTTTCTCACTTCGTTGGTGAGACTGACATCCATCATTGCCCCAAACCTTCCGTCTGGCATAAGCGGTGAGACATTGCATGATCTTGACCATAACCGGTACACACCTTTAATCTTCTCTGGTTTGTATGACTCCCCTAGCTTCTCCAAGAATGTCGCATACATCTCCTTCGACAACTCACTGGACTTTTAAAGCGTCAGACAGCTACTTCCACGTAAGATAATAATAATGTAGTCGTTACCATAGCTCGATGGAAATCAGGTTTACTCCCCTTGGTGGTGTTGGCCATCAGAGTGAATTGAGATACACATAGAATCTCTCCATCGATGTCTTTGACGCTCGTTTTCCACATCTTCTCCGGTTCCTTGGGATTGTTAAAAACTCTCAACGATAAGCTATTATATAACCGCACATTAGTGAGAGTCTTAATCAACGGGGGATAGACACGATAGACTAACATTTTGTTCGTTAGCGTCGTAACGTCGGACATCGTGTCATCTGCCTTGCACATAACAACTATGAATTCCCTCTGCTCGCTATTCTCGTGATGATGATACACAGACCTGTTCCAATTCCTACAAGCACCATCAGGCCTTTAGCAATTTTAGAAATAACTTCACCGTCAACTTGAAAGCGATAGTATTAGAACATGTGCGCATATGCTTTGAAAATGACCCACCGGTTACCGATGCGGAAGATACTTTCTGAATTACCGCCCGCATCGTACAACAACGACGACTCTTCCAGCACACACATCTGGTTGACTCGGGCTGCACAGCCACAGCATTTCCCGCGACGACAACATGGAGTCTGTCATTCTAGAGACCAGCTTAGGCAACATACAGTTAGAGCTGTACTGGAATCACGCGCCAAAGGCAAGCTTGTCCCTTACCTTCTCTCTCTCTCTCATACTGAAACCGGACCAGAGCTGTAAAAACTTTGCAGAACTTACGAAACGGGGATACTACAATGGTGTCATGTTCCATCGCGTCATTGCCGTGTGTGCACCGGTTCCATGCGGTTCTGATGATTTAGCGGCTGATCTTGCGTTTTTATGGTTTGCAGGATTTTATGATTCAGGGGGGTGACCCAACAGGAACTGGTCGTGGAGGAACGAGTATATATGGACAACGATTGTATGTGCACACCTGATTTCCTACTCTTCCTACTGCTCAACTTCATTGCAGTGAAGATGAAATACACCCTGAATTACGATTCACTGGTGCTGGAATCTTGGCTATGGCTAATTCCGGTCCAAACACCAACGGTACGCTTCCCACCTATATAGCCTGCAATTGATACCAACTGTGTATGCGCATCTTCAGGTTCCCAGTTCTTCATTACGCTATCACCTACACCCTATCTCGATAACAAGCATACAATTTTCGGACGCGTGAGTTCAGGAATGCGCGTGGTACAGAGGTTGGGTGCTGTTGCCGTCGATGCGCAGGATAGGTCCGTTCATTTCTCTTGTCAACCGTCTCTTGTTATGCTTAATAGGCTCTTGGATAGACCTACGGAAGACATTAAGATCCACAAAGCACGTGTCGTATGATCTGCTGTAAACCCAAGGGAGAAATGTACAATACGAACCCACTGTCTTGTGCAGTTTTCACCCTTGTATATTGTAAAGTACAAAAACACCATCCGCAAAATCCGATAAATGCTTTTGTAAAAGTTGGCGTCCTATCTCTAGCTAGCTATTCATACATAAGACAGCACTACATAGGCAATGGACGATGAGTAGGGCATGACATGTACTGGGTATGGTATCCCTTGAAGTTCGAACCCGGAGAGACCAGGAAAACCGTGGTGATAATAATATGCGCACGGTTCCGCAACAATATAACAGAGTGGGGGTGGTGGCAACTACAGGGACCTGAGTTATCGTCTTCGACTTGAAGCTCCTCGTATACGTGGCCTTGTAGGTGTCTCCTCGCTCGTCATGATGTTCCTCGGTAATGGGAACCTAACATTCGGCGGATCCGGCATAACTGCAGAGGATGTAGATGGTCCTACCGAGCTTCCCCTAGTATGTCGGCCAGACTCTGTCGACGTCGATCGGGACATGGTCGCTGGTCCTGTTCCTTGCGATGACCACCTAGAAGACTCGACGCCGTCTGCCGACCAATCCTTTGTAAATCCACTGTTGTTATCGTTACTAACACCCGCAGGTTGTTCCCTCATCACCACATTGAACCTCTCTAGACCATCCGCTAGCTCACTGGTCGCATCCAGCTGTCCCTCGACGTCGACGTCAATCTCGGAATCGTACGGGAGCGAGCTATCCTGGTCCATGGCATCC
This sequence comes from Amanita polypyramis BW_CC, assembly GCA_001691755.2. Lineage (NCBI taxonomy): Eukaryota > Fungi > Basidiomycota > Agaricomycetes > Agaricales > Amanitaceae > Amanita > Amanita polypyramis. The sequence goes on along the minus strand of JNHY02000092.1, from coordinate 22,940 downwards.
ACATCCACCTGCTTGGAAGCATCCTTCGTCGTCCCGGCGTACCGCCGTATCCGGAGATCAGCCTCCTGGTCATCGTCTCCATCGCCGTCGCCACTGAACCAGTCGTCGTCGTACATCCCCCCAGGAGGCTCGCCGATCCAGTCGTCATCCTTTTCCGTCCCAAAGTCCCATACATCTAACATGGTTGCTTCACCAGTGTTGCTAGCTGCAACACACCACCGTCCTTCAAATACGACTTGCCATACGCCCGTGATGCCTGTCAGTAAGTCTCGCACGACTGTGCCTTCTCGGATGTCCCACATCTTGAGGTTACCGTCGGACCCACTTAGGACTTTGAATTCGTCGTGTTGAAAGCATGTTATGGCACCTGTATGCGCTGCAAGGGTGTGCTTGAGTTTGCCTGTATCTGGATCCCAGATGCGGAGAGTGGAGTCAGCAGCAGCGGAGACGAGGTGTGAGGGGGATAATCCGAGTAGGCCAACGAGAGATGTGTGACCAGTGAGTACGTGCTGACAGGCTCCTGTCCTGAGATTCCATACACGTACTGTGCCGTCCATGGATCCTGAGCAGGCTTGTTGGCGAGTAGGATCTAGTACTACACTGTATACTATTTTAAAAACATTAGCATCGTGAGTCAGACTTTGTAACATTCGACAATACCTTTTTGCGTATGGCCAGTTAATACGTGTTTACATGTACCGGTAATAATATCCCAGACACGGACAGCGCAGTCATAGCTACCTGATACCAGTGTTCTTCCTCGTGCCGCAAGAGCCCTTACAGCATGATCATGACCTGGTAGGTGGAAACGATGATATGGATTTTCATCAACGTCCTAATTTTGGAATCCTGATCAGCTCATCGTAGCACATGAAACAACACATACACATGCATCAGACGGATCAACTTCCCCTTCTTCCGTGCTGAACGACTTGTATTCCGGATCATCCGACTTAGGAAGGGTCCACACACGCAATGAATGGTCCCTGCTCCCGGTCACAATCAATGGTCTCTTGGGCCACTTTTCCTTCGTGACAGAGCCGTCCGCATGCTCAACTTCCACCATCTCAGGCTTCACAATAGCAAGACACCGTACTGTACTCGTGTGACCTCCAAAGACGTGCGTACATTTCCCTGTATTCAGATTCCATATTCTCACTGTTCGATCAGTGGACCCACTAACGAGTGTGTCTTTACTCGCGGCCAGTGCCCAAACGCCGCCTTCGTGGCCTTCCAACGACCGTATTAGCTCCCCTGTGAAAGGGGAGTAGACGTGTATAGAATGGTCGTCCGAAGCAGAAATGATGCGGCCGCGTGAGAAGATCAGACAAGTGACGACGGAGGATCCGTGGGCTGGGAAGGATATCTGCTTCGGCCTTGGGTTGCTTACCCATCGATTTCGAGTTAAGTGTCGCGATTTGAAGAGCATCTTGAAAGGGTGTGGAAGAGGTAGTGACGACGGTATCTGATTGTTTAGATGCCGGCGACGCGCATACAACGAATTGGCAAATGCTTGTTCGGACTCGCCCCCGAACCAAATGTCAGTATTCTTCAACAAGTCTCTCCAAAGGACGACGTCAGAGTCAATGATCAATCTCCAGGATTTGGAAACGCGCGAGGCACGTGCAAGTGCTGAAACGGGTAGGTAGCTGAGGATTTGAGATACGATCTCTGGTGGTAAGAGGGTGATGAAGTCGCGTGCTAGAGTCGGAGTAAGAACGGAGTGCAACGTGCGCAGTACGGGAAGAGGGGAATATCGCAGTAACGTGAGAAGAACGTGGGATTGCAGTGGAGCAGGAAGCGCCGTAAAATGGGATAGCAATGAGGGGAGAGTCAAAAGGGTTGTTAATGCAAGGTCAGGCTGTAGGGGTGCTTGGGGCTGAGGAGACGATGGGCCACTAGGAGGAGCGGACGGCCAAATGTTTTCAGGAAGCGGAGACCCATGAGGCGAAGGGAGAGGGGAGGGCGGGGCGGCAGCGTTGACGTTGTGGGTATTAATTTGGGGCAGATGGGTAGCCCTTGCCTTCTTTCGTGGGGGGGCGGCAGTACCAGTGCCCGTTGTGGACTCGACCCCCTCCATCATGGTGTCCTCGACATGTGATCGTTTCTTGCCATAGCGTTCAATGGCATCGACCAAACCAACAACGGGGCTGCCTTCAATATCCTCGTCTCGTTTAAGCATGCGCCATCCCTTTCCCCTCGCTACTTCTTGGTCTTCCTGCATTTCGTCATGGCCGGTATCTCCGTCGCGGAAGGTAGCGCGCGCGCCTCCTGGGAAGACGAGTGGGAACTGTCGAAGGGACGTCGGGAGCGTGGCGTTGAGAAGGGGGTACTGCTTCGGATCTTTCGGGGACGACGGGGGCTGCAAAGGTGGTAATGGTATCGGCGCGTAGGTAGTTGTCGTGGTCGTGGTCGTGACTACCCTGCACGGATGACGTGTCAGGCAACCATACGCGATATGAACAGAAGCGAGAAACAAATACCTGGTTGTGCTGACGGACGGCTGGAGGACGAGCAGAGGACGTGAATTGGAGGCCATGTCAGTGCAGCTTGAGAGTCGATGGCGAACAAAGGCGAGTGTGCCGACGGCGGATTCATGCGGAGCTTCAATTGTGAGCGCTTGGTTGCCGGCGGCTGTTAGCGTTGCGGAGAAAGACTATCTTGACAAGCTCTGGGGCCCCTCCGCAGATACTTAGATAACTTTGTTGAGCCGTGGACAGTGAGCCGTAAAAAAAAATAAAAAATAGTGCTTGAGGCATGTCTCATTCACGGACATCTGCGACCGCGTTCGGGTTTGGCGGTACAGTGATGCTAGCGGTATTAGGCAGCCAGCTGATCATGATCCAGGGCACTGGGCAGAGTGGTATATGTACTTATGTGCCGCGGGGAGAACTTGTGTATTCATTTAGGCGTACGCGTATCAGGGGATGCAGGGCGCAAACGCAATATATCTGTTCCGACCGCCGCGCGTGACTGACCGCAACTTCCTAACCCCGACGCTGTGCGCTGTCACCAACGGCGCCATTGACATCGTCGACACCGAGTGCGAAGTTGTCGACAGTCTGTTCCAACCAGTCTATATAGTCTTTCCAGCCTCGCTCCAGCCAAGTGCGGGACGTGTGAGATTATTCCCCCACTCGCAGTGCGGCTCATCAAAGGGACCCTGCATTCTCCGCTCCTGGATACTCCATCTTGTCTGCTGACAACGCTTACTCCACGCGCTCTTGGTTGCTGCTCATTAGCGCGTTCCGTCTGTACACGTGAGTGTGCCTCCTTCCGACCATCCGAGTCTTTATCGTGACGTCGTCCTGGTCTTTCCCGACTCGAGATGTCGTCCTCTTGCAATGCCCGTTCACCTACCTTTCCTCACTTCGACTGTCTGTCCGATCCTGACTCGTTTTTGCAGCTTTTTCAGGACAGCGAAATGTCGCAACAAGATCCTTCTGCACCCCACTCAATGCAACCACCCTCATCCATTCCGATCGATCCGGCGCTATCTTTGTACCCTCCGTACTATTCTCAAGCCAATTATCAGCACCCAACACCACCTCATCATCTACCACAACATTTATCACTCCCGCCCAGCTATTCCTCACCCTCATCACAAGGTTCTGATACAATCGGAACTCCCCCGACGGAACAGATGTACCCTCCGGGCCCTCACGTAGCAAACGGCAAGCGCCCCTCCTCCTCCATCTCGAATAGTGCTGGGGGTGATTCCAGGAAGAAAGCGCGCAAGGACGATGGAGAAGCACATAGCCCATCTGCAGACAAGGAAGAGGCCAAGGCGAAGCCAACCAGGGGTTCCCGGTCAGTCTCTTATCCTTTTCCTAATTTGGTTTAACGTTCAACCTCCCTGCAGAGCCTGTACAGTCTGCCGGCGATTAAAGATGAAATGTGTCGGCGCGGAACAAGGCCCACCCTGTAAGCGCTGTATATCAGGGAACCACGAGTGTATATTTGAGGAGTCCAATCGAGGAAAGAGATCATCTAAGTGAGCTTTGCCTTTTAAACCATCGTTTACTCCTTAACTCTACTTAGTGACAGAAAACATGAGCTTCTTACTCGGTCACTCCGAAAAATGGAGAAGACGCTGGATACTGTTCTACGCTCCATCGGAAACCCAGGGATTGCCTCTGGCATGGTGTCTAGAACTCCTTCACCATCTCCTCAAACTTCGATTGCCGAGGCACTCATGGTTCCTTCGCCCTCCCCACCACCAGCACCCTATCCAACTCAACAACCAACAAAATCGCCAAAACTACATTCGCTACCAGACAATTCACTCAACCCTTTAGGCCTCCTAGCTGAGGCTAGCCTGGCAAATCGAAGAAGTCAGGGTGCAACACCAGGCTCCAGCTCGATAGCGAGGTCGGTGGACCCTAATGAAAAATTAACAGTTGGTGTAGCTAGTGCAAATTACTTTAAACCAGGTGTGTTGTTCTCTTGTTTGTATTCATTTCAGATGTGATGTTCGACTAGGTCCAATGACAATATTACCTTTGCGCCGTCTGTATATTGAGCGTCAGTTACAGCCTGAAATGCTCAACTTTGTCAGTACGGAGGAAGTCGTAGCTTTATTTAATATGTAAGTCGCTGCTCGACTCAACGGACTTGTTACTGACATCGTCATCTAGATACTTCGATAACATTAGTGTGCGACTTATCCGGCCCACGACCTTTACGATTCGCTGATTTTTTTCATTTTTTCAGATGCACTGTAGCTTATTAGACAGAGATTTTCACACGCCTTCGCTCGTCTGTTCTCGCTCTCCCTTTTTATTGACGACAAGTAAGGAATTGTCCCATACAAATCGCCGTCTACTAATCTTTCTCGGTGTGTAGTATGTGCTATAGCCAGCAAATTTTACAAGGAGAAGCCAGAACTGCACTGCCGCCTAACGGAGATAGTTAGTAAACTCGCGTTCAATGTGCCTGCGAGGGGGTACAAATCTGTGGAGATTGTCCAAGCATACCTTCTCCTTGCCCTGTATGGTTGTGGTGCCGTCGAGCGGTATGAACAGGACAAAACGTGGCTTTTACTGGGAATGGCTATTAGGTTGGATTGGATGCACAATTAAATTGACATATGCTTATGTCTTATCAGGATGGGAATGGATCTTAACCTGCACAGGAAAACGGCAGTGCCTACTGAGGACACTGCAGAAGGCCGTGCGCGCGATGTCGAGGTCCACAACAGAGAACGAACGTGGCTTTTGTGCTTCTGTCTTGACCGAAGCTTTAGTGCGCAAATGGGGAAGCCACATTCGATCAGGGAAGAGTGAGCTCAATGACGAAAAGCTACTAGATTGATGCTAAGACCTGTTAGTTACATTATCCGGAATGCCATGCAATGGGCCCATTCTCCCACCGCAATCCCTTCGGACGTCTCTATGGCAGCCTACACGGTTCGTCTTTGTACGTTTTTTGGGGGGCGACGAAGTGTTTTGACTCTTCTATCAGGAGCTGCAACGGATCCTATCACGAAGTCTCGACTTCCTGTATTCTGGAACGAACACGATATCCGGACTGCAGACGCACTGCGATTATCTCCTCATCATCAAAACCTTCGAGACGCAGATCCTTGAATGGCGTCAGCATTGGCAATCGTTACGTTTCCTGGAAAGTAAGACTCATTCCTGCTTCTTTGATGCTCATAAGCGCTAAACGGGTTGAAGGCCTACCGTCCAATGTGGCCGAATATAAACAGCTAATCTCCCAGTTCTACTTGCATTACACGATGCTGGTGTTGAATTCGTTTGGTCTTCAAAATGCTCTTGAGAAAAATCCTGTTAATATCGGCCATTTCTTCGCACGTTGTCACTCCTGTGCGACATCGTGTGCTGTCCTTGTGCGGGATCTTCTCGGTCCGAAGGGTTATTTGAAGTATTCGCCAGATTCTCATTGTGTCATGATCTCATATGCTGTGCTTACACTTCTCAAGGTATGCATTTATAGGGCATCCGGGGCACGAAATGCTAACAAAAGTGTAGCTGATTCGGCCAGAATTCCAAGTGTTCCACGACGACGAGCAGAGCACGCTCCAGATGGTTGTAGACGTCGCCGATACTCTACAGAAGTGTGCAGCGAACCAGTTGCACACACCAGCATTGTATAGTGTTTTTTTACGCGCTCTCATATCGGCGCGAACAGACCGGAACAATAGCAGTGGAGCTTCGAAGGAAGACAGGTCCGTCGACCCGAACCTGGGATCATCGCGGGATATGCATCCGCAGACAGGGGCTGTTCAGCAGCCACCACCCTATCTGAGCGAACCTTCGTTTTTCACAGAGTTCAATTTTGATAGCGAGATGGGACGAGCTGCTGATATATCGACATTCCCGCCGACGATGGCTCCCATGCCGACTGAAGATACATCGGTGGGACTGACGATGGATAATATACTTAGTAGCGGCTTTTGGGACAGCTTGCTTATTCCAGGTAAGTAACCGAGTTTCTACTTCAGGAACAGGAGACTGATGGATGACGATCAATTTGTAGGCTATAACAGTATGGATGGACTCACTGGCGGTTTCGTCTTTGGTGTTGGTGGTAGTGGAGTAATTACTCCTCGGATGGGCGGCACTCCCGCCATCTCCGGCGTTAACACTCCCGCACGCGGTGCAAGCCAGAACCAGCTAACGCAATTGGAAATCAATGCTGCATTTACCAGTAATCCCATTCGGGAGTCTGTCAAGATTGTGGACTCGTGAGGCATACTCCCGAAATAATAAAAGAAATCACGTTTGCGCTGACGAGCGGACAAGCGAGATTGGGTTGATAGTAGAAGTTGACTTTTTTGTTGTATTTTTACGAGTATGCCTCTTTTTTGTTCTTTGCCCTGTTGTTTGATACCTGTTCGTGGGTACCAGTCTGGATTGGTGTATCCCTTTTTCCCTTAATGCTTTTGCCTTTTTAGTGTTTTTAACCTATCTACTTCTACATGTGTCTATGTGCCTAGATTGATTTGGATAGAACACCTGTTTCCAAACTTTCTTTAAAGATTAATTGATAATCCATGTGCATGATGGGTCGCGGGAGGCTGAACGTTGTCCCGCGTGGCTGTGCTACCAGGAACGAATGCGAAGAGCGGGATTACTGACTTATAGTCTCAACGGATACCGTGTGCGCCTGAAGTCACAGCTGTTTTGGAGCCACATGGGCACTATTGACATGTGGTGGACAGGCGCTATTTTATTTTCCCTCACTTGTATTGTTTTTTGCACACGCGAACACGGGTAAGAAACTTATTTATGCGTACGGCCTGAACGCACTGCAGCCGCATGTCATTTCCGACTACAACATACACCATGACCTCGCGACTGGCTGAACAAGAGAACAAGAATTGCGTGTTGACATGGTGCGCAAGATGCGTATTTTTACTCTTATTACTCACTAACACACGAGGGGGTGTACGCGTGCAGTGTACGGCGTATACCGTGCCAGGACGTTCACCACATACAAGCAAGGCTACAACGTGTAATAGCCAAAATGGCTTTGACGTATGTCGTTACCTGACGTTATTTCTTCGCAGAACGGAGAGACAAGGATGGACGGCGCCAGGGTGGGCTAGCATTCCGCTATTCCTGTTCTTCAACTCACGACAACGTCGTGATGGTCAGCCATTACGTTTATGTGCATGCTCATCTGGGCGTACGTCTTATTGGCCGAGGAAGAGGGTGGTGAAGCGTCTTCGTTTTTTTCTTTGGTCCCAGATTTCAGACAGTATGGACACCGCATGTTTGGTCTGCGCGCACCGGGCCGCAGAGTAATCTTTGTAGCCAAATGGCACATGACATGTTAATATTGTCACGTTTGCAGAACGGCCAGTGTCGGGGTGAGCTTTTATTATACCTGTTTCTCCCGTCTCTGTGGGTAGGAAGGATGCGCCCACATGATCATTATTCGCCGTCGGAGGATTTTTAGCCATGACGTGCATACCAGGTGGCCTAATTCCACGTCAGGTGGAACGGTCGGTTGCGGGCGAGCTTCTGCTATTCTTGTTTATACGAGCGGGTTAGAAGACACGGATATTTGCACACATTTATTATATGGTTAGTACTAACCCGTTTCTATTGTTAGGAAGTACCATGGCATGCTCCTTACCCCGTTCGAAAGCAGGAGCTCCTGTGTCGCCGTTTGGTCGTTTTATAGGACATTAGTACCACTGGGGAGATGCTACAGTCAGGGAAGTCAGCAACGACCTGGACATCAAATAATTGATCAAGGTACATTCAAGATACATTGGTGAAAACGTGTACGCCCCGGTAAGATGAAAGTCCGTTCGCTTCAAGTTAGTGCGGTAAGTCCTTCCAAGATGACGTGCCGTGATGATTCTTTTCGTTCCGACACATACGTATCAACGTAACATACACTCTGGTCTTGTTCGCGTCGCCATGTCGCTTAGGTGTGCATACATTTATGCCCTCGACTGAAGCTCGTGTGAGTCAAGATCCTCATTCTTCGTCCCCCGTTTCATCAATTTAGTGGGAACTGTGCCGTAACGAGTATTGTTCTAAAATTGTGTGCGGGCTGTCGCGGGTGCCTTGTGCACATATTCAATCTCCATCTCCACGGATGTATGCGTTGTCATACCTGCTGATCTGGTATATGTACGCCCTAGTAGGTGAGCTTTATTGGGGCATAGCAAAACGGTACTGATGCCTATCAGCACAGCAAATTATACCAGTTATGTCAATACCCTTTATCCTAACTTCAACTCACTAAGTTGCGTACGAAGAGTAGTGATTGTGGGCAGAACGCAAATTTTCCCCTATCGGAGGATAAACATTTAGCATATTATCTACCTTGGATACGGCTTATCTGTGAGTGACTTTTTGACTATCGGGGTTCGTGGGTGAGGCATTTAACACCGCTCTAGTCTTTGCCTTTTTCCAACCTCTTCTCTACTCCACACTCCTTCTCATTTCACAAATGCACAGAGCGGACCAAAAAATGTCCAAAATAGAACCGATTTCATGGAGTCAGGTAAGGTGCTACAATAATCTCATGAAACCCCAGATGGAACGACCGTATCATTATAAACGCCTCGGCAATGGCTAGTCATCAGATCACTTGACCTTCGCAGGTGTCAAAAACAGGAAATTTCTCATACAACATGCAGATATGAAATCGCCGCATCCTCGCTCATGATTCATGAATAATGGACGATGTTCCTGCATATCGTTGCATCGCTCAGTTAAGCTCCATAGAGAGTCGGCCAGAAAGCCTCGTAGCCAATACTCCTTATCATTTTGTGATTCTAGAAACCAGTAGACCCCATACCCACGCCTTCAAGCGGACATTCCTTCTTGGAAGTACTTTCTGACGTTCATTTAAAAATTTCCTGATGGCCTTGGTCACCGTCGTCGGAAATTCGGTCTTTGGTTTGCGGGAGGGACGTGTCCAGCATCGTGTTGTAGGATGTACGTACGGGTCGTCTGGATACTTTTCTCATCCATTTATTTCTTCATTCAATTTATCAAAAGCAACGATCATTTTGTCTAGATACGGGAAAGCACTGCTAGCTGCCCGAGAGAAGGTGTTAACTCTATGGACATGTAAAATGGTAAAACCTTAGCGCCAAATCGGCGCTGCGCATCAATTTACCCTTCATCAACTAGTGTAATTCCCGCCTTCTGTTACGAACTGGAAGCATTATCGCGAATACCGATAGGTGCACAGTATGCTGCGTAGGCTCATGTTCATTTACTTTACTTATGCTCCGTCTTCTTCCATCCTTGCAAAAGTCGTGGTATGCAATGTGGATGATACTCCCGAGAGTTGATTATGACCGAAATCCACGTTCACGCATCAGATGCGCACTCCCTGCTTATCCTTTTCGAGCTTTGGAATCTGGAAAATCACCACGGCTGTGCAGACTCGTAACCGAACTGGATTTCGGTTGTTTCTTCGGTTAGGCGCGGTCGTTTATCGCGGTCGAAGCGCAAGTAAGAGTCTGCTCTGCACCAAATATGTTCATTATCCCAGAAGTCTCGGGTAAAGAGCTTACCAGTTCAGGTATTGTCCTGTTACCAAATGATCCTCGGTCGGAAAACTATGACCAGAGTCGTATGGAACACGCCACGAGGCGTCCACGTTTTGATGTCCTCCTTGGTAAGAGTGGGATAATCTTGTCTAAGCCTGGAGCAAATAATGAATCTGTAGATCGCGTCAAAAAGTCTTTTGGCTGTCCCAATCTGGTGGACACCAAACACCCAAAGGGTTTAGGCCATTTCATAACTGATTCTTTTATAGTTCTTGCTGTAAAACTTTGGCTCGTGATGCCGACTACAAGGATGCCGCCTCAGCCCGCTGCTTTCCCTTGGCACAGCTTAATCTGTATATATACACTGTCAAGCGGTCTTATTGACCGACTTCTCTAGCCTATTCACTCCCCGCGAAAAAATGACAGTCCGAGACCGTACGGCACACTGGGTAAAGACATTTTCCACTGACCAAGCCGAATTCTACTCGCCTTCGATTCCCCCTTCAGAACTCGACGACTATACCCCCTCGACACCTTCTGATACTGGAAGTTCTCATTCCATACCTCCCAGGATGCTCTTGAGGTATGGCGATGGGAGACCAGACCTCCCCATATCCCACACCGGGGAGAGGTATGGCCGCCACAACACTCGCAATTACGACGGTTTCGGTCCACGCTCTCATTATGATGCACGAGCTCGCGGAAGAGAGAGCGGTCGTGCATACGGCAGCCCGTCATATGTTGACGTTCGACCTAGGAGGCACCCTGATCAAATTATGTTTAATACACCAGAGGAAATACGAGTTTTGCCAGCTGCGGGATCCCGTGCAAACCCTCGCTCACGTTCACTACCTCGGTCAGATCTACCGCCTCTTCCGCAGCAAATTCTTCCTCTTCCACCATCAGGGTCTTATGCACCGGTTTCCCATGGGTCCGTGCCGCGGACTCCGTCAAGTCATTCACGCCCACAACACTCTCCCCGGGTAGCCCAGGCACCTAGCCCCAATCATGCTTTTTATCGACCCACCAATGGCTATCACCACCCTCCGCAGGTTGCACCAAATAGTGTAATTTACAGTCACTCGGCACCGCCTGTCCTGATGCGCCATCATCCAAGTGCCACGGGTCATTCACGGACAGGAGTACCAAAACAAGGACGTGTGATGCCCGATGGCCGTATGGAGGTACAGCGGTCATCAAATTCCCGCACTCGATCAGCATCTATGTCGGGACGGAGACCTACTGTCGTCGATCGGTCCGACGTATCTTCGAGCGATAGCGAGCCGGAGACAAGCTATTATGGGTCGAGAACTAGGACCAAGACGCCAGTATCGGTAAGCCCGATTTTACGTTGGAGACTGTGACTCGACTAAAGAAAGTCGCAGAGCAGCGGCAAGTCTATTACAACCGCCACGTCAAGCAGTCAGCCACCTATGACCCCGTCATCTACAATGTACGGAAAACGACCGTTCTTCCAACGGTTAATCCATTTCGCGGGAAAGCTTTCGCACACGGGGCCTTCACGGGTTGTATCTGTAACAGATGCAGGGGATCTCCACAGGAGACATTCTATCGGAGGACCCCGCCATTAATATGAAATCCACGGGTGCTGAAAGTAAAATTTAAAAAAAGACAATGTAAACTGTACAAGCCATTGTAGTTGGCGGAGTGTAAAGGCAGCAAAAAATAGATGCTGACCCACGGATCACCCGCTTACTTCACTTATTGGTACACTGATCGTTATACTCTATTATTATGTTGTGCCCCGTTCTTTTGATACGTTCACACAAACCCACTCATGGTTTCTGGCTGGGGTTTAGGGGGGGCGGACTGTTAACTGTTTGAAATACTCGTTAAAATGAATTACATTAGAGAAGAACCAAAATTACATGTATTTTTTGCACCAATTCCATACGGTGTTATCGATCATCCTGTGGCATAAAGAGCGTAATAAGATATGATAACGTCTCCCAGTGACAGCTCCACTCGTGTCTGTTTAGCTATGGCAGGTGACGAAACCCAGGAACGAGTTTGTCGGGAGTTTACAGAGGACCAGACCTGCCCGAATCGGCGTATAGCCACGACCGTGAGCTTGACTTGTGGCGTATTGTGATAGTCGAGGAGTTTAGTGGGTAGCATGTTGGACATGATTTCGGAAATACGTGTCCCGTGACGTCAACAATGCTGGCATTTATGATTTATGATATATGAAGCTTATCGTAACTGGGTTAACAAGATACAAATCCTGGGCTGCGCCGGGCCCGTAGGAGCTGATAAAGAGAAAACACGAGCCATCAGGCTACCTAATACTGCGTTGACATCGGTTGTAGGTGGAACGCAGCGGTATTCGCGGCATGACCTGCTAATGACAGTGGAAGCCCATAAGTGTTGCTACCCTGAGGAAGGGGATTCTGCTAAGGGAGTCATCTGCTGCGTATGAGTTGATCCATCTATTGGTTCACGCTGCTCTGATGATCCGCTGACACACCTTGGGCGTGATAGAGAAGAATACGTGAGTTGTCGCCATTTGGCTGTCTTGGTCTGATTACTGGAATGTGAATGATGATAAGATGAAGAATAGAAGGAACTAGTTATATGCTCGATTGATACTTCAATATTTTGAGTAGACTCTTCACTGTTGACGAAGCAAGTTCCCACGGCTTGGAAAGCACAACGACGATGCAGCGTTGAACTATCCACAAGTAGTTGCACCTCATGGAGAACTACCGCAGGACTTTTTCCGTGTCTGAAAATTTTAGGCCTATCGGACGGTCTTATCCAAGGCGATGTTCGGTGTCCAACGGCGTGCGTATAGGATCATGATTGGATTGTTACTGGTCTCTACTTGGAAAACCCTCCATCCGGACAGAATTGCCTGCGCCGTGACATTCATTATAAATATTATCATGACGGGCAACGTGCACCGTTCATATGGAAATCTCGAAGAATGATATTGCCGCGTGGGTTCGATTTCTTCTCTGACGCAGCCATACGTTGAATCTCTAGAATTGCGTGTTCAAGATATTTCATTAGGTTGAAAGTAATCCGATCGGCCAAAGGAAGGGGGATGGCGTGCTCCTACCTCGGGAGCACGACAGCAGCGCATGGGCTTGGCAGCTTCGCGTTGCGTCTGTCACTTACGTTCTCAGTGCATGAACTATCAGTTCCATCCTTTCGTAATCCACAATATGTGGTATAGTGGAATCGACAATGGGGTCCAAATGCTATATCGGTGAGGTCTGATGATGTCGTTTGTCTTACATACTAATCCTTAGTTAGAAATAAGAATCACTCCTTGGAGAGGTTTCATCCAATTTTCAGAGCGACTAGAGGACAGCGTGTAACCAGCTAATATTGTCTAGCACGTTGCATGGTTCTTGGGATCACGAAATTTCGAACAAGGACTGGGGGCCCCTGTGGCGCACCGCAAAATACACGGTTATGACGTGTCCCAAATGAATGGCGTGTCAGATTGTCAACTTCTAGTACTGGGCTTGTGGTTCGCAATCCTTGAAGGAGGAGGCTAAAGACGGTACATAGATACCCTTCACGGGGGGCCTGTCTTGCCTTTTTCTTTACAATGAGGTGCACGCTTGTTTATAAATTCTAATCACAGCGAATTATCTTTAAGGGTGTGTGACATGATGTGACAGTGCGCGCCGAGGTTGGAACGGGATGTAGCGTTCAACTCGTGTCATGGACAATGTCCCTTTCGCGCAGCAAATTTTGCCTAGGCGCCAAGCTGCAAAGCAGGCATCAGCAAGCATCGCACAGCAGCTAGATGATTCTGATTCTGATGCTGCGCATGCCCAACGTCTTGGACCACAGGGCAGAGTCACGATAAAGTACGGTAGAAAGGCGAAGGCAATGCGCAAAAGATTGGAGCGCGAGCCTGGGACGAAAAAGGGATTATTTCCAAATCATCCAGGGGCTCTGAATCAGATCAGAGCAACATCTTCTAACACAAGTGGCGCTGTAAGTGGCGGTCGTAGGACACAGGCTATGAACGGTCCTTCGCAGGATTTTGTCAGCCGAAATGCATCGGACTCAGAACTGACATCCATTGTTGATACGGATCCTTGTTCGTCCAGTCTCAGTCCGCCTCCAACTTCGCCCTTTCCTCCACTTACACTGCGACCATTTCCTCTTGTACCWTACATCGAGAGTGGTACCAACCCTAACGCGACCGGAAACAAAAGCAAAAGAAAACGACGAGAGGCATCCTCTTATCGCAGAAGATGGAAGAAAAAAGAGCTTGGGGACTTTGTCTGGGTATTGATAGACGAACATTCGCGAGTCTACGAGCACGAGGACAAGGCTGCTCGAGAAAGGGAGCACGTCTGGTGGCCAGGGAGAGTATGCTTAATTCCTGAAGGGTCAGGTCGTCAGCCAATTGATAATGTTTAATTTCTCAGGTACTACCAGGCGGTGGTAAAGATATTTCTATATATCTATACGGGGAAACTGCTTTCAAGATGAAGAACGTAGAGATTAGCTATCCGACTGAGCAGAACATCCTTCCCTTCGGCAACTCGGCAGGAGAAGCACTGTTTCATGAACCAACTTACGTTACGCCGTCAAGTCTGTTTTTGGACGTATCCACCAGTCCACGAAAGAAAGCAAAACGCGATCGCTATGATCTAGGAGAACACTGGGATTCTGCTTTCCACGAGTTGACCACCGAACGAGATGGCCATGAAACTGTTCCTAGATCAGCAGGACTGCGACGTCAGCCTGACGTACGTTCGTCACTTTCTCGTGCCTCTGATGGCGAGAGTCTGCCTGAGGTGGGAGAGGACAACTGGAAAGCAAGTCTGGTCTCTATTCCCGTGGATGTGCAAAAGAACGGAACTTCGGCCAAGTTAGACCGAAAAGGACGCCGGAAAGGGAAATGGAAAGCGACTCCTGTCTCAGAGGGCGAAAGTGATTTCGGCATTCGACGCCTTGGGGAAGATGTGTCGGGCGAAGATGGCTGGTTCCCACCTCCTGCTGATGACGCGCTACAAATACCTGGAGAAACTGTTCTTGCGAAAGGGACAGGCGGTGACAAAAACTATTGGCCTGCGAGGGTCTTGGACTATATACCTCCAAAAAGCAAGAAGGAAAAGGAAGGGAGATACAAAATAGAATACCTGGACGGTGCCATTACACTAGTTAAACGGGACGTTTTTCTTATCTCGGAAGAAGATGAATTTGCCACTTGCAAGGTGAGCTATGAGTTATCTCGCTCTGTTTCATAAATTAGAGTAAAAGTTCCGTTCAGCTTGGACAATTTGAAAGTTCCTATGATGATGCTGCTAATGACTCGGAGACAGAAGATCCACTTGACTCTCTATCTCAAAGCAGATACCCAAGTCCTACTCCAGCGCACCCTCCGCCTTCCCAGGAAGTGTTCTGTGAGCTTGATGTGCGATCTCAGTTTGCGTATACCAAGCCTATACTTGTGGCCATCTTGAACGAGCAGTATCCGCCTGCTAAAGAGAGGCATGACATGTTCCTCAAAGGCGGACAAGCAAGAAAATCTGCTGTAGACAGAGCGGTGCTAAGGGGTGAGATGGATCCGCGCACTGTCGGAGAACTACAGAAATGGCTGTGCGAGTGGTGTTTGCGGGATGAGAGGTTGGCGAAGAAGCAAGATAATGCAAGACAAGGGGTAGGGAAGGGCCCGGGGCTGCAAAATGGTGGAACCGGCGAGGCAGAGCTGGTTCATGATCAGTCAACGCTAACACCAGCGGACAGTTTCAGCCAAAGTACTACTGGATCCGGGGCTGCTATACAACCGCTACCATCGAAAATCACAGTCGGTGTTTTTGTGGTTGCCGAAGAATCCCCTGATTCTTCGCCCGTAAGTGTCACGATGGAGAACGTTAAACCAGCTGACCAGGAGTCATCATTATCTCCTATGTCTGAGTTGACACACGAGTCCACGGTGTGTATCGTGAACCATGTTTCTACAAAACTAACTGTACACTATTACAGCCGGTGCCCAATGAAAATAGAGACTTGGAGGTACCAGGACTAGCTGATGTACGTACCAGCTCGATCGATCTACCGACGCGAAATATAATACCTGTCCATAACAGGAGAGTACTCTATCAGATTTGACAGAATTAGACGATTCTGCTATGCTTCTAGCTCTACAACCGGATGCCAGAAGGTCAAAAATGCTACAGTCACCTCCGCGACAGCACGGTTGTCCTGCATTTGAAGGTTTGACAAACATGGAGAAACTTGACGTAAGTTTCTCTTGGTCGTGAAGCTGGCTCCATTTATATTCGTTATCAGTATTGTCTTAATGTCTTGCTTCCTGAAGCCATCCTTCAGATTCTTCTCTGGCGCAATGGCCTCCGCGTCACGACGAATCTTCTGTCACAAAAAGAGGAACAGCGTCTGCATGATAAAGGAGAGGAGCTTCGTCATGCCACCGATTGGGTTTACGATGTCGTGAGGCTGAGGCGTTCATGCGAGAGGCGGCTTGATAAGAAGAACAATAATGATGGTGCCATTAGCGGCAGCCAGAGGAGTGACAGAGGGGGAGGGCGGTTAAGAAATGTTGGAAGGGTGAATTATGTTGAATGATGTACTTGTAAAACTATTTGTCCATGTTGGCTTCTCAATTTGTGGCGCCTACAAACCAATCTTATTCCTGTCCCGCGCAGGAACCATAACGCAATGCCTCCGCCCACCGTCGGAGACGCATGGCTGGCTGGGCGCCGGTTCGGAGTTGTCATTGACGCTGGTTCGTCAGGTTCAAGGTTGCAGATATACAGCTGGAAGGACCCGCGTCGTTTAAACATCGAAAAGGGAAGCACCCTTGCATACTCGCTGCCCAAGGTCGAGAAAGGAACGCGGATTGGCGATGACTGGGTGAAGAAGGTTGAACCAGGTTCGTACAACCTTCGCAAACGCGTGTCTGTATCGAATCTAACTAAATGTTCTTTATCTATGTCCATAGGTATATCTTCCTTTGCCGACAACCCGGAAGGCCTTGCTGGATATCTTAGACCTCTTTTGGAGCACGCCATGGTATATATACCTCCTTCTCTCCAGCGCGAAACGCCCCTGTTCCTCCTTGCTACTGCTGGAATGCGCCTCCTCGCGCCGGAACAGCAAGCGCAGGTGTTAGAGCACACCTGTCAGTTCCTTTCGCTGCATTCACACTTCAAAATAGATCCTCCTTCCGACAGGGGTCCTTGTGGCTCAAGCGTTCGCATAATTACCGGAGAAGAGGAAGGCCTCTTTGGTTGGATTGCGGTGAACTACCTTACGGATGGATTTACAGGACCCCAAGGGCAAGGAACGACATATGGGTTTTTGGATATGGGCGGCGCGTCGACGCAAATTGCGTTTGAACCATTGCCTGAGCACCGCGGTGATGCGCGAAACATCCTTGATGTGAGACTGCGGCTCCTCGGAGGGAATGAAGTCACGCATAGCGTTTTTGTTACGACGTGGCTGGGTTATGGAACGAATCAAGCTAGGGAGCGCTACGTTGGAAAAGCTATACTGGATCACGAGGAGGCGCGTCGGAAAGGGAAAGCGGCTGACGATGACATTGTGTACGATCCATGCCTTCCTACAGGCCTGGAACTTACGGAGCATCCCGTTCACGCCTCTGTCATGGAATTAGGTCGCGCCAACAAGGCACACAAGTTGCTTGGAACGGGTTCATTTGAAGGATGCATGCAGAATATAGCACCGCTGTTGAACAAGGACGCACCTTGTCCGGACACTCCCTGCCTCATGAATGGCGTCTATGTACCGCCTATCAACTTCTCCGTATCGCATTTCATAGGCGTATCAGAGTATTGGTACTCCTCTGAGCATATTTTCGGTTTAGGGGGTGCATATGACTTTGTGCAGTATGAACGAGCCGCATCAGACTACTGTGCGCGAGATTGGGACGGGCTGTTGAAGGAACATGCGGAAATGAAAGCTCAAAATCGACCTGACGGGGATGGTGAAGTCTTGGAAGGAGGCGAGACCGCCAAAGCTGGTAAATGGGATCCCACAGTTGAGCGCTCCAGACTGGAAATGCAATGCTTCAAGGCCGCATGGATAGTGGGTGTCCTGCACGAGGGCCTTGGGTTACCCAGGATCGTGGATCCTGGAGGCAATGTATCCGGTGGAGCGAAGTACGTAATTGAGAAGGCAGAGAAAAAGGGCTTCGGACGGCCTACGTTCCAGTCCCTTGCTACAGTCGGAGACATTGCGATAAGCTGGACTCTGGGAAAGATGGTGTTGGAAGCAAGTAAAGAAGTCCCTTCGGCATCTGCGAGTGCTAAGCCGATAGTTGATCCAATCGACGATATTCCGAATATTGAGGACTCGCCATTCCGACCTATTCGCCCTCCTTTCCTGTCACTACAAGGGCTTGAAGATCGCATTTCGCCTCATCTCCCTCATTCTTTAACAAGGTCTTCTCTCGGTTTCTCTCCTGTAATTTTCCTGCTATTCTTGTCAGCGTTCTGCCTAGTGGTCATTGCATATCCCATCCGACGGCATTTGCGAGGTTTATGCCGTCGGTATATCCGGAAAGCTGCTGCGAGACGAGATGAACAAAATACCTTTATAGAAGAAGGCAAGGTAATGAATGGGCATACACCCAACTCACGACCTCCGTCACCCACATCGGCAAATGGCAAAGGCTGGCCAAGTATCTTTCGTCATATTTCTGGCAAGACGGTACCCTCGTTGATAACGACTTTCGAAAAAACAAACCCCAAAAGCACATACGGATCACCCGCGCGAGTATCCCCCACTCGTTCATACACCCTACCCGCTATTGTGGCTACCACAACTCAGTACTCACGCTCGTCATCCCCAGTACCAGATGGCATAAGCGATTTCACTCATGCGAGTAACGGATCTGCTTTACTGGCTCGCAATGCATCTACGTTTAGTTTGTCGAGCCTTTCTCCACGAACTGCCGTCATGTCGCGTACGAATAGCGCGATGCAAATTCCAGGCAAGGAGCCGGACCAAGATGAGTAAATATGAAGACCATGAGTGCCGTGGAAAGGCCTGTCTTTCATGCTGGGCCCGGTGATGCATATATTTGGCATTTCATTTGGATGTGATCGTGCACTGAACGCCAGATGTATCGGCCTGTCATCCATCCTAGAAACCTTCCGGGCACTTGTTCAGCCAGCGGCCATGCCCTGCCGTTTTACAAAGAAACAAGTCACTAAGGCTGGAGGACATCCACTGTGGCAGTATTGCTGGTAGTACATACTACCGACGTCAAACAAATGAACAGGGGATAGGCGAGACGGATGATAATAGTGACAGCTATAGTAGTCGAATGTAATAAAAGGGTTAGACGTGTGACTGTACTAATCCATGTCAATTGATCTCGAGTGGGACAAACTTGACTCGTCTCTTGCCTCCTATGTGGTCGACATCCTTAATCGCCAACTCGCCAATGTCGAGCGACCATCTTTTATAGGCCCAGTCGAAATCACGTCCCTCCACTTTGGTTCAACAGCGCCAGATATAGAACTGGTAGATTTGCGTGACATCTACCGCGACTTTCTCGAGGATGACGATGAAGAGTCAGAACGCGGGCCAGGTAAGGGTGCAGGAGACGATGAAGGCTACGAATGGGTATCTCGTCGGGCTGGAGCAGCGGCCGCGTTTGATATGGGGAGGGACGAGCTTCGTCAAAGACTAGCCTACCATCACCTACCGCCACACGTCCGGCACAGTTATGGCCTCAGCAGGCCTCCCGACATGTTTTCCTCTCTTCCTTCGCTGCGTTCGCCGCTAGACCCGTGGTCGACAAGCAGCCCACGTTTGGGCACGAGCGTGTCGGACTTGCGTTCCCCCGCGCCGTGGCACACGGCGGGTCAGGGAATGTCACACCCTTCGTCGCCTGGTAGCGCTAGACGGCGACAGAGTCTGTCTGAGGGCGTTGATATCACGGACTTCTCGCTGAATGGACCGTCTTTGCTGAACACCGAGCCATCGCATACCACTCCGCTGGATCACCTGTTGGGCGATTCTCAGCCACGGCCCCCATCGTCACCGTCCCCGTCACTTGCACCACCATCACCACCAACATCACCACCGCCGTCTCCAGAGCAGAACCCTCATCCAAACTTGCAATTGCATTTCCACGTCAATTGGCATTCTAATCTACGCATCACTCTAACGACGTCGTTACTGGTCAACTATCCTTCGCCTGAGTTCATGTCGCTGCCGATTAAACTATCTGTGTCGGGCCTCGTGTTCAACGGCGAGCTCGCGGTGGCATACGAAGGCGAGCGTCGTAGAGTACACTTATGCATACTCGACGATATGGACCCGTATGGGCCCACTGGAGACCGGGCAAAGCGGCTGTCGACGAGCAGTACTCCGTCTGATATTGACGATGATGGTTCTGTACCTGGTATGGCCACGGGTTCAAGTAAACCCCTCCGCGTCGGACAGCGGCTGCTGCCATCTATATATATCGAGAGTGAGATTGGCCAGGCAGATAAGCATGTTTTGAAAAATGTGACGAGGGTGGAGCGGTTCATTCAAGATGTGATTCGTAAAACGGTGGAGGAGGAACTTGTATTTCCTAATTTCCATACCATAATTCTGGGTGAAGGTTGAATGGATGCATATTTGTGTCTTGCTACATTGGTGTGCAATAAGTACACGGACGTTGTGATACATGAATGAGCACAGGTACCGGTGACGAGACAGAGAAGAAACAGAGGGAACAAGGGTTGGTCCTGGCAATACAAATATGAGACGAGTGGGAGAGGTGAGAGCAACGAGTCTACGACTAGTACGAAATGTAATTGGATCATATAGTGTCCGCCTAACGAACTAGTACCCAAGACGATACGTTTTTAATTTGCTAGCATAGTTTTCGCACCCATTGTACCACACCTATGGCCTCGGCAGGCTTCTCGACCTGTTCTCTGTGCCAACCACCACTGAATCCTGGGAGTGGAAGGTCCGGAATACAGCAAGTGTCGTCAGGACAAAGATCAAGTCGCTGGTAGGGGGTATCGCTGCTATTTCAGAAATCGTCCCCAAGCGGAAGTTTGCATTGCTGTGGGTCGATGCCCGCCCCGCCCGACCGTATCCAGCCCCCGCATCGACGCGTCAACCCGCTACCGTTTACGTTTTCCCGGTCCTCATATTTGCTAAAAGATGAGTACATACCACCGTTTCCTACAGCAAAGCACACAGCAACCATGCAAACACGATTTTTCCTGCGATGCAGAACTCGCAATGCAGGTGTGTTCCTGCCATCTTGGTGCGTATGCACTACCAAGTGTTGCCCTTCTTCGTTATATTCGGCAGGAACTGCTTCACTATAAAATGGATTACCTCTCACCGGGATTGAGTACGTGCTCCCCAGCTTGCAGAAACAAAAGGCTCTTATATGTGCTACTTTAGGGGAATTCAGTGTTCTCGATGCGGAGGATCAACAATCACGTCTTACAATGGCTGCCACTTGAATCCCTCCCCGAACTCACACTGCCCTTACAAGTGTACTCTAATAGATGGAGTCACCCCTGTATGTCGCAGATGCTCGTGAAGTCAGTGTTCCTTTTATCGACTACTGAAAATGACTAGTAATGCTTGTCCAGTGCAACATTATCTGCTGCAGGGAGCGCAACGAGATCTTTCTGCAACTTTCAAGCTTCTTCCAGTTGTCCCTCAAGATTATTTCGACTTGAGTCCTTTTGTGTATCAGCAATTTCGCGCCGCAAGTTTATTTTCCACTCGGTTCTTGCCTCATCGTGTCTTTCTACTGTTTGCCTCAAGAGTTCCATTTCCGTTTCGTTAATTAAAGAGGTGTCTTGCATAGACAATAATATCGGTTGGAGTGCCCAACTCAAGTTTCGCCTCCACCTTTTCAGCGCACACTTCGCAATTTCTAGACGCGTCTAGTCGCCATACAATTTCACGCAACTCAATTCCCGTCTTGTGCCTGAGACACGGAACTAAACTCGCCAGTTCTGGCCATATTGAACTTTCACATCTGTATATCTGCTTATTTCACATCATATCAAGTCAGATCTGAGATGGGAGTGTTAGGAGAGATTGGAGAGATTGGAGCATACTTCAGTGTTGTGGAATGTCAAGGAAGGGTAACCCTTCATTTTCATTGTCTTATTTGGTTGAAGAACAGTCTTAGTGCTGATTGTATCCAACAGCTATTGAAGAGTGAAGAATTTTGTCAGTGAATGCAGAGGTATATTAAGGCAAATATTCGAGCTTATATGCCAGGTCTGGAAAGTGAGGAAACAGTGAAGGCCATGCCAGCCAGAACAGACATTGCATTCAATTGTCCACCAGATCCTGACCATGTCAATTATGATAGAAATGTGTGCTCCTTTGAACTTCAATTAGCTTGAGCAGAACAGATACATGTGTGTAAAGAAGGCTGTTGCCTGAAACAGGATGTGCAAGGAAAATGGAGATGCAAGTGAAGGGCTCCATTCCATTGTGATGCAGAAGAATTTGTGACAGAAGATGGTGAGTGGGGCCCTAAATGGTTATATGGTTATGTCAATGCATGAAATCCAGATATTCTGGTCAATGCACATTGTAACAATGATATCAAAATACTTACTCATGGTCAGGATACATGCAATATCACATTTTATGTCACATCTTATGCCACAAAAAATCAAAGACAGACATTCAAATGTTCTGCACTGGGAAATGGTTATGCTTATCATGTAACACACCCTGTACATGCAGGAATAGAAGAGGCACAATCTCACCACCAGCTACTTTTATTGCATCTAATGAATGCTGCTACATTCCAGCAAGAAATTTCAGCTCCTCTAGCAGTGGCTTAATTGATGGGACATGATGATGTTTATTGATCCCATATTTATGGTCCCATTTACTGGTCAGGATTTGTGTGACATTTGACATGTATTTTTCTGCAAATGGGTGAGTTTTGTTTAATTGGATATTTCAGTCAGCACTCACTGGA